>JALBYZ010000493.1:0-25451 GCA_038050575.1 Globisporangium mamillatum
GGCGTTGGCGTTGGCGTTGGCGTTGGCGTTGGCGTTGGCGTTGGCGTTGGCGTTGACGTTGACGTTGGCGTCGGCGTTGGCATCGGAGTAGTAACTGGAGCTGGACTATCTGTTTGTGTAGTAGCCGGAATTGCGGTCGGAGTGATAACTGGCGTAGTAGTTGGTGATAGGGTAGTAGTTGGTGTTGGGGTGGTTGTCGTTGGGATCGTAATATCAGCTGCTGGGGTCGGAGTAGGCGTTGCTGTGGTTGACTCGAGTGTTGTAGGTCCTGCTTCCGTGCAATTTGATGCCTGATAAGTCGGAGGGCGTGTGAGTGATTTGGAGAGACTGTGGTACCCTTCCGTTAACGACTCCAGGATCGAGCTTTGAGTCTCTTCTGTCGTAGGTTGGCCCTCCGAGAGCTCTGGTGGATCGCTGTTCACCACCTGATTGAGTAGCGGATCGGGCAGTGTGGGTGTCGGCTCGTTCACCTGCGCTTTTGCTGGTTGGTCCTGAGTTATGGCTTTTGGAGACTGCACTTCTGACTCTTCCATTAGATCTTGAGTCAGCTGTTCGGTCAATTGTTCATCCTCAGTTGGCTCGCCATCAGTCCCGGCATTCTCTTCACTTGGCTCTCTTACTGACTCATCGGCTGCCTCTTCAGTCGTCCACTCAGCCGAATCCGCCTCAGGAACTTGCTCGGGTTGTTCTTCGCTTGTCTCCGCTGTTGTTGTTATCCTCTCACTCGTCTTTTCTTCTTTTTCTTCAGCGGAAGCAGGAGGGCCTTCAATCAAGTCGTGCTCTTCTTCTCCACCAGTTTCCCCTGTGCGAGAGCTCTCTTCCTCGTGCTCGGTGTCTTCCACTAGCGACTGCTCTCCATACTTCTCTTCAGCAGGCTCTTCTACTGGCTCCTGGGCTTCCTCAGTCTCCTTGCCATCTGAAGCGGGTTCTGCGACTTCTTGATCGAGTTCCTGGTCTTGCTCGTCGTTGGTCTCGCTATTGACTAGCATCTCTCCTCCCTCCTCTTGACTCTCTAAAGAAGGCTCCGAGGTATCTTGCTCTGCCGGTTGCTCCTGCTGTTCTTCTTGGCTGCCCCCTCCTCCTCCTTCTTCTTTTTCTTCACCATCACCACCGCCACCAACTGAGATCTCTCCTAGGAACGGATTTGCGTTGGTAGAGCTCGAGGCTGAGGCGGCGGGTGCTGTCGGATCCAGACCCTTGGACTTGGAATCGGATGACATAGCTTTATAGATCGGGATTTCCTCGTTGGGGATGGTGCCCGTGAGGGTAGGAGCCGGCATTTCGATGTCTTCAAACGAAAGCATCAGCTCACCACCTTTCACACCTTCCCCTTCTTGGCACGACACCACGTGCAGGAGCATCAGCAGCACAAGCAGAGCAACGTAGACGACTGTGGTTTTCAGCATCTTCGGTTCTGATATACAAACTCTGGACTCGACTCGACTTCCTTTATAGGAAGCTGGAAATCTTGAAATGAGTACCTCAAGGAAGCTGCTTCAAGACCCCCACCCATACACAAGCTGACTGACTGGCTGACTGGTAACCGCAAGAATGAAGTCAACCTCCTAAAAAAAGCCCTCCGTTGCATTCGCGCATGCAACTGGACCGAATGGCTACTTTGAGTCGTTCCATTGGCCCCTCCAAGGCCTCGTATTCGTATCATAGCCAAGAAGGCTAGATTCCCGCACAATCGCAAAGCCTGGGCACCTAAACGAAGAAATCTACCTAAATAGGTCAGCAACGCTATAGAGAAGAACGGTTGATGGCCATTACGCGAGGTATATTTGCTAGCGGGGGGATGGTTCATCTACTCCCAGATTCACGTTCTGAACACACTCTCTATGTCTGTGTCGAGATGCTCGTCTATCTGGATCATAGATACGTTGCACGACCAGTCAAATGCGATGTGGTGGCCACCTAGTCCTCTTCAGCAAAGATACCCAAGTCCACAGGTCACGCTGCTGCAGGCGTTGGATTCCGCTTGCAGCCGTAGACACCCGAGCCGACGATGCCGCAGTACGAGCCGTTGGGCAGTCCGTTTCGCTCGTCGGGGCCGGGGCAGTTGCCGTCGTTCATGCTGCCGCTGCAGACCCGCGGGCCTCGCACGCAGAACACGCCCGCGCTCTCGACGCTGACCTGGACCTGGCCCTGGGAGCACATGAGAGGCGTAGGAGCTGGTATTGGGGCCGCATTCGAGGCTGCATCCGTATTCGCTGTAGTCGAAGTAGTGGTCGAAGTAGTTGTATCCGTAGTCGTGGTATTCGCAGCTGTTGCTGTCGCTGTCGTTGCTGAGGTAGTTGAGGTACTAGAGACCCCTGCTTCTGGGTTTTGAGCTGCGCCACTGGGGGACTTAGGATCGTCGGGCGAGAAGTTGTCGGGGTCGAACTCGTCGGACCAGCCTCCCTTGCCGTTGCCACCGCCAAGTGCTCCGCCTATTACTTGGGTGGTCTTGGACGATGCCACGCCTGAGAATATTGGGATTAAGCTGACGGGGTCCACTGCTGTTGTTGCTGCTGCTGAGACTTGGATGTTGACATGGAGAATCAAGACTGAGACCAACAAGAGCAGTCTTGAGGAGCGCCATCGAGTCATAGCGAATAAATAGGAAAGTGCTGTTGGTTGGTTGGTGGTAGGTAGCCCTGGTTCGGTAGCTCTCAGAGTTGTATCGACGGGAGAAACGGGAAAATGCAGAGTGAGAAAGGCGAGATGGAGGCAAATTCATCATCCCCTCCACACACAAATTTAGGCCTGAGGGACCTCTAAAGACTGCGGGGATATCGGACGCTCGACGCTTCAAATGTAGCAATTGGATACAAGTAGTAGGCTGAAGAAAGAGAGGTGCTTGGGCCATTAGCGTATCTTTTTGAATCGGAAATGAACTCTTGGATCTGAGAAAACACGAGTTTTAGTATTAATAAAGTCCCGTATGATAGGCTGCACTATCGCGTATTTGGATATCTTCTCCGCTGGCAAGTTGTTTATAGTGTTTATATGTGTGCTATGACAATTATAGCCAGTTGATCATCATTAAGTCGCTTCTTGACTTCGTCTTCAAGCGACACTCAACAGTTGGAGTGGAGTGGGGTTGGCTCTACCGAGGTTCTAAAATGGCGCTTCTTATCTGCCCGAAGCGAGAGCTTCGTCCCGTGAAACCCTCCAATGCTTTAGATTTCCTTTCTAGACCCAAGCGAGAAAGAGAGATCAAATGGAGCTCTCACTTTCAGCAAGGGATGTTCGAGAGAGGACTCGAAGGTTCTGTGGTTGAAGTGAGTGCTCGGAGTACTCAGAGATATCAAAAACAAAACACTAAAGTTGGATGATATCCCTGATACCCGAGTAGTCGAATTCTCACCATCGTAGCTGAGTTCAGAATGGCGATCCAAGTGAGAAAACATGCATCGGACTCAAAGAGATGCAAAGACTTTCAAGTTGCCTTGGTGTGGCGTCCGTTGGATGTGGCCCACACCATGTCAATACCAGAGTACAGTAAACATAGTGCAACCTTCGCGCAACATGTTATCCACACCACCTTTCACTCTCGCGCGAAACCCAAAACGCAAAATGGAGGACAAAAAGACAGCGAATGACGCCGCTGATGCGAGCACCGCTGTGGCAGCGACCGCAAGCGTAAGTCATGGCGTGTACAGTATATGACAGCTGCGCTTGCTTGCTTTGCTGGTCTATATGCGTCGCTAATGATCGTTCTATGGTCTGCGTGGGCATTGTCGGCGTTCATCCATCTCTCGTGTGCAGACATCCGCCTCACCACCTGTCGCTGCTCGCCGCGACTCAAATGCACTCTCGAGCAAGCTGGAGCCGCTCATGCCCGAGCAGCTGCGACTGCTCGTGACGCTTTTCTCAGCGCTCGAGTTTGGGCTCAACTCGCTCTCGCTCTACCAACACACACCTGACTTTGACGCTGTCAAGCGCGCGGTTGAGAGCTCTTCGCAGAGGTATGACCGAATAACTCAGGGCTACCATTGAGCTTTTCGCCTGCATAATCTTGAACGCGTTGTTGTGTATGAACTGTGTGTTTAGTACATTTACGATGGAGCACCTGCAGAAGATCCTGTTCTTCCTGCCCGAGGCGTACGCGTTTGCGTCCAAGCAGCGCGACCCGAGCCAGCCACCTGTGCTCACAGTCCGCAAGCGCCGGTTGCCGGGCGTCGACGCGGTGCACGACACGCTCACGGACCGTATCGACGCGTTCTGTGACCGCGTGAACGCGTTCCTCAAGCTCAAGGTCCAGGAAATCCGAGACAGTTATTCAACTTCAGGTGATAATAGTGAGCTCACAGACGAAAAGCTCGAGAAGGAACTGGAGAAGCTGGAGCTGGAGAAGGCGCCACTGCCGCAAGTCAAGGATCAGCAGCGGAAGAAGACGCAGCAGGCACTCGACGCCGTCACGAACACTGAGAAAAGCGTCATAGAACAGGAGATGGAGATCGCGCTTGAGGCGCCCGTGCCTGAAGACCTCAAGAGTCTACCCACGTGGCTGATTGAGAAAGTGCGTCGCCAAGAGCAGATCGCCAAGAGGGCGAATGAGAAGAGCGAGAAAGTGCAGCAAGAGCGCATCATCGCGACACTGCCGCTGCTAAGCGACCAACTCGAGTCGTATTCGATCGTGAAGCGCAAGACGACATTCCTCATGCAGGACCTCGTCAGGAACCTCGCGCGCGCGCCGATCCGAGGTGCGTTTATCGTATTTGTCCATTATAAATTGGTTCTGCTGTGCTGACATCATGGTGGTGCTTTGATGACAATGTTGGTGGATGCTTGCAGGCAAAATTGAAGAGCAGATCCATTTGCTTGAGTCCATGGTGCCGTTCTGGGTGACCGTGGTCTGCAGTGACGGCAAGGAGTACGTCAAGCTCTCGAAGAAGCAGAAGTACAACGTCATCAAGGCGACGCTGAAGCGAGCTATTGCATCGTCATAATAACAATGTTGTACCTGGTCGATCCTATCTTACATCACTATAAACACTATAAGGACGTCATTGCCTCGTGGGTGCATACATGATGAATGGGATCACAAGGCTTGGATATCGATTGTTCTTGCTCAAAAAGTTGGTCGATGTACAATTACAGCTTGCCTTGTTTTCGTGTTACTGGTACAGTCTCAATCTCAGCTTCAACCGCGCTCAACGGCGTCGCTGGTGACCGGAGACGGAGAACGCGGTTGTGCACACGATGCCCGCGACGAACAGGATGCACGAGAGTGCCATGACGTTGCCCGTGCCCAGCGGCGCGATCTTCTCGGCACCGTAGACCTGCACCGTGAGCTCCGACGCGGCGGAGAACAGCATGAGCACGCCGATGTAGAGGCCATTGTTGTTGAAGCCGTGGGTTGATTCCTGAATCTCCTTGCCCATGATTCCCACGACCGAGTAGGGGAAGATCGTGACCACTGTCTGGTAGAAACCCGTGGCTATGGACGCCCCGAACGTGAGTGCCAGCCAGTGTTTCCCAACGGAGACCGCCAGGATGAGCGCAATTCCTGAGACAAAGTGCAAAGCAATGAACAACGATATCAGCCTTTTTCGTATCACGGCACACATTGAAAAGTGGTAGCACGCACCTCCAATAATGAGTCCAACGACTGACGCCTTCTTGAGAAAGCTTGCATTCGGCACGCGAGGAATCGCAAACAGGTACACTAAGCACAGGATGACTTGCAGGCCATTCTGGTAAGAAGCGAGCACATGGGAAGAAGACATATGCATAGAGAAAGTTGATAAGAAATCAGGATCCCTGACAACTAACTATCTTGTCATGCTCAACACGAAGAAGCATACCTGGCACATGAGAGACAAGTTGGCTTTGTCAAGTCCACGCTTGAAGTCTTGCAGTCCTCCGTCGCTACAGCCTGCACTCACAAACCAAACCAGCAAATGCAATGAGACGTCAAGTCATTGCAATGGTCTACTATTTTAGATGGTCCAAGCAGAGCGCTAGAGGTAACGCACCCGAGTCTTTGCATCCCGAGTACACGTCGCCCCCCCACCAATTGTAGATTTCGTCCTTGAACGACGACCACGCAAAGCTAGACAGTCACATGCACCACAACCAGCCATAGTGAGTATTCTTCAGCCACTAGCTTCCAAACAAGCCATCCCAAAATGCAAGCACTTACTAGAGTACAAAGTGCACGAGACAGAGCTTGCGGAAGAGCCTTGGCGCGTAGAGGATCTGGTCCCACACTTCGCGCACAAGCCTTGCGAGCGGCGGCTGGAACGCCGGGCGGTCCTGCGGGTGCTCTGGTCGCAGGTAGAGACATGCGGCAGTGGACACGAGGATGCCCACGAGCGCGGCGCTGAACGAGATCAAAATGTTCTTGCCACTGATCTCGCTCGCAAACACCACGACCGCCGTATTGCGGAAGAGCAGCAGCCCGAGCACGCCGCCCACGCCGTCCCACATCGCGACCGCTGCCTGCGCGTGCACCTGGTACTCAATCGGCACTTCATCCATGATGCGCGCTCGCAATCCGATCTGTTCATTTTCATACAAAACATAATAGATTTGTATACAGTCAGCTTGGACTGGGTCACGCCCAGTACGTGCAGGTTCCGAGCGTACGTTGATTAAGAGGACGCCGACGCTGAGCAGGAAGAGCAGGAGGTTGGTCACTTCCGTGTAGTCGGGGAACAACACCTGCGCAGATCCGAAGAGCAGCCCCGAGACCGTCAGGATGAGCGTTGCGGAGACAAGGAACGCGTTCCGGCGCCCCCACTTGGACAGCGAGCGATCGGACGCTGCGCCGAGGATTGGACCGAGGAAGAACGTCACGAACGGCGGCACGAAGCGCGGCATCCAGTCCGAGATACCCATCGACTTCATGTACGACGTGCGCACGTCGTGGAACACCGTGCCTACAGAGCAATAGCGTACATAGACAAGAGAACGGTATGTTAGTGAGTTCCCAGCGGTTTCATGCTAGCAGCAATAGGAAGAACAATAGTGGCTGCCGTACTGAAGACAGCGTAGGCCGCCCAGGGCATCCCGAGGATGATGCACGTGCGGAACGCGTGCATGTCCATCTTCGGGTTGTGAGCTCGGCTCGCATTTGTTCTTCTGCCGCTCTTCGTCTTCCTATTGGCGTACGTCAGCGGTAACGCGGCGTCGCCGAGCATAGCATCGTCCGCGTCGTCGAGTTCGTGACTCTGGTCGTCCAGGTTCCTTCGCGAGGCGGACGAGTCGTTCACACTCGGAGACACGATAATCGTCAGCGCGGACGGCCGCTGCGCATGAGTGGCTGCATCTGCGCTGACAGCATTGATGCTGTGCGATCGTAGGGTCGTCTCGAGCTCTTCGTACTGGTTGTGGCCGTGGCTGTCGCTCTCATCGCGCAGCGGCTCGCGGTGCGCCATGCTGCTGATGCTGCTGCTGGTGATGGTGATCAATTGAGTTCACTCGAACGAAAATGCTATAAAGGGTATCAGACTAGCCAGTTCGACAGTTTTATTATAACATAAAGCATTGTTTCTAATTCTATGCAAATTAATACCCCTTTACAATTGATACGACAACCCTTTAACTATAATCTAATTTGACAGGTAGCACGGTACTGATTCTTTTTGAAAGGGGTGAAGAAAAAAAGAGCCAACATGATGAATGCGCGCGAAAGCATTCAAATTTAAAACGGACACCTTCTGCAAAGGCAACATGACATGGCTACCAAACTTGACGCAAGCGAGTGGTTGACCTAAGCACACACTCGCAAGCATCCAAAGCAAACGACCGCTCACCGCTTTCCTAATTGACTGATGGCTCTATCCTTTCGTTGTGATACATGGCTACATACTCAGCACTAGGACCAGCCAGACCAAACCAGCAAGAAAAGATGGATCCATTCACCACAACCAAAACACAAAGCGCTCGTCCACAACAAGCTGATCGGTGAAAAAATACCACAAGAACTTCATTCATTGATGGCATCTTTCTGCATAAAGGGTAGGAGAAAAACAAATTTCAAGTCATCCTTCCTCTTCCTTGATTTCTAAACGAAAAGGAGCGGATCCGAAGTGAGGGGGGAGTGGGGGCGAAGCTGCTACTGTTGGAGGGGAAGAGCGGGCTGGGCAGGAGAAAATACGGGCAACTTAAAGGTCTTCGTCCTCATCTGGGAGCGGCACCGACGACGCGGCGGCCTGGGTCTCGGCTTCGATTTGGGCGATCTGTTCCTGGGTGATCGTCACCTCAGGTGGAGCAAGAGCAGGCGCTTCCACGAAAGTCAAGTTGTTGTCACTGCAAAATAGAAAAGGATACCACAACACGATGTTAGCAAAGGCGAGATCACACACAAAGCATAAAATGTTCATTACGTACCCAACAAGCTTGCGCGCGAGCCACAGGAACGGCTTCTCGAACTGGTAGTTGGACTTCGCCGAGATGTCGAAGTACTGCAAGTTCTTCTTGCGGTGGAAGGTGATCTGCTTCGCCTTCACCTTGCGGTCCTTCACCTCGACCTTGTTACCGCAGAGCACGATTGGGATGTTCTCGCACACGCGGAACAGGTCTCTGTGCCAGTTTGGAACGTTCTTGTAGGTGATACGCGAGGTCACGTCAAACATGATGATCGCGCACTGCCCCTGGATGTAGTAGCCATCACGGAGACCACCGAACTTCTCCTGACCGGCAGTGTCCCAGCAGTTGAAGCGGATTGGGCCGAAGTTGGTGTGGAACACGAGAGGGTGGACTTCGACACCGAGGGTGGCGACGTACTTCTTCTCGAATTCACCAGTCAAGTGACGCTTCACGAAGGTGGTCTTGCCGACACCACCGTCACCGACGAGGATAAGCTTGAATTCTGGGACGTTCTGGGCCTTTACAAGCACATACACAAAAAGATCACATACCGTCAGTGTCAATTGTTTGGCCACGCGTAAGCAAGCACACTTCTGAATACATGGATAGATGAATAGGTGTTGCAGAGAGGGGGTTGGAGTCGAATTTGCTGGACGCGACCACCCTTGCAGCATGCGATCCTTTCTTTGCATGCTGGGCTGCGCTGTTTCCATCCAACTGTCGGAACCAGCAACAACGATCCACTTGCCACAGCAGTGGATCGACACCCTGCGCTTCTCCTACATGTCGTGATGTCATCTGTAACTATGTCGTCGCCATTCTGTTCATACTGGAGGGTTGACCGACGGCCGAACGCATATTGGTTTTGCTGTGTGGGTTGACTTTCGCGCGCTTTTTTTCACGTTCACGCTACTCGATCCAACGGCGGCTGGTGTGGGGGGGGAAATGAAACGAGCAGGCTACTGGTGACACGACGAGATTTTGACAGAGCGACGCTCCCTCCCTGCATCCATCTATACACACATCCACACACACACGCGCGCGCGACGTACCATGGCTGCGGGGTGCTTGCTGCTGCTGTGATTGTTCGATTTGGTACTTTACCAACTAGCAGGCGGGTGTGGTGCGCGCGTTTTGCGCTTTTTGGGTGGGTTGGCGGGTCTGCTTCCGTGGGTGGGTTTCCGCCGCCTTCCCACAACACAGAGCCAACACACAAAGCCGGGCAGAGCCAAGCCCACCCACCAAAAGCACAAAAAGGGAGAGGGCGGACGGACCGCGTCCGCCACCAACCAACGCTGCCACCCACCCAACCACCCACAGCCGAAAGCGATCCGCCAAGCCACTTGGTTTCACTATGCAAGACAGAAAAGTGGCTGGACACACAAAAACCTTGCGGGTTTGAAACTAAAACCTTGCTTTGGCTTGATTTTAAAAACCTTATTGAGGTTTTTTTGCAACCGCAACTCCTCTCTAAAATGTTCGGGATGTTGAGAACCTGCGCGCCACACTCAGTCTTTGTAAGGGCATGTCCATCTAGCGTAGATAAGAAGGATACTAGCCAATTAGCTCGAAATGCCGCCGCCACCAGTAATTTGCGGCTCGCTGGGTGGTGGGTTTTTCAGAAACGGCTTTACTTTTGATAAATTTCGAAAATTTAGATATTCTGACCATTGACGGGTGCTTTGGCTTGCTTTTATTGCGTTGCATTTTCATTGGATCTCACGCACACACACAGACACAGAACATCACACCACATCACCATGCACTTAATGTACTACCTCGGCGCCGACGGCAAGCGTGTGTACACGCTCAAGGTACGACGTCGAGCAGCTCATTAAGTGTGCGCTTACGGTTGCTGTGGTCTCTGACGCTGCAATCTATTTTTTTGTTTGTATCGCTGATCCTGCAGAAGGAGGACCCTTCGGGCAAGCCAACGCACTCGGCGCACCCAGCGCGCTTCTCGCCGGACGACAAGTTCTCCAAGGAGCGTATTATCACCAAGAAGCGCTTCGGCCTCCTGCCAACGCAGACCCCAGACCCGATCTTCAACTAGAGAGCTCGTGCGTGCTGTCGTCTGTGGCTCTCGCTTGCGCTTTGGTCGATTGCTCGCTCTGACTCGTGCGTGATAACGCTGTCGTTAACAACGAACGCTGAGATAAGAGAGCAAGCGTATAAGCGCAGCGAATAGCAAGCAGCAAGTCTCTTGGCGGCGGATGGGCGAGCAGATGGAGGGCACGCGTTCTCTGGTGTGCTGCTGCAGCATCCGCACTTGAGTCTTTGCTGGCAGGCTGCCACGAAATTAAATGCTCATGCTCATGTAGATTTATAACGTATATATAGAGAAGCTCTCTTCCGCGATACATCTTTCTCATGCTTCAATTGAGTTGTTCGCTGCATTATGAGTGTGTGCTTCATTCGCGTGCAAGCAGCACATCGTGAGCGCTTCGAGTGCGCAGCACTGTTGGAGCATGTGTGTTCCGCTAGCGTATTTAACAGAAAGATCTCAACGAGACAAATAACCGGACTTTACTGCGGTTCTAATTAGAAAATATGTTTTTGCTCTCCAGTTAAAAGCGCATACCGTCGACTTGAATGAATTTAAGTTGACTGGTTTTGTATATTTTACCGACAGTGCATTTCCCCAAAAAACCGGAACCAACACGCACTTTAGAAGACCCAAAGTGCGTTTTTTGTCCGCTTTTCGCGCGCTCTTTTCTGAAAGCCAACTTTGCGAAATGGCGGATTTGCTCTCCAGCAGCAGCGACGAAGAGGGAGACGCAGTGTCCACGCGCGTCTCTACTCGCAACACAAGCGACGGAGGCAGTAGCATCCTCACAAGCTTGTTCGGTGCCACAGACTGTAGCCAGAGCGAGATCGACCTGATAGACTCGCTGCTCACAGTAACCCCGTCGCTAACGGAAGCAGCGTGGAAAGGCAACAATCGCAGCGCTCAAGCAACGACAAGCGCGTATGTGAAAAAGCTCGACGACAACAGCGATGTCACTTTACACGGAGGAGCAAACCATGTGAAGAAGCCAGCGATCTCGGCGAAAGACATGCTGCTGAAGCTCTTTCCTGCCTCCAGTCAGAAGACGAGCACGCTGATGTCCCCGCCAACGAAGAGTCCGAGTATTACAACCTCCACGACCAATACTCGCAGCGCTCTTGATGCTGCAGCTGCTCGTAGAGATGACTTACGCCGCTCATCGCTTTCGCTGACACCTTCACGGCTACCGTCAGCTGGAGAGGCGAGTGTGGCATTGTCAAAAGGTGAGCGAATTGCGTTAAAGTATGGACTGATGCGCTCTCAGAGCCCTGGTGCGAGTGACGAACGTGCTGCTAGTTCAAAACATCGCGCTTCAGCGGAAGAAGATAAGGGGACACGTCCAACAGTAGCTGATTTCGCTCCAGTTCGGTCGTCTGCAGTGGAACCGAAGAAGACACGGGGGCGCTCTCCTTTCTGGGACGTTGGCGTCAGAAACGAAGAACAACAAATGGCTGCATCAACAACCACGTACGTGTCCCCATTCGCGAGCAAAAACGGCTTCATCGATGCGAAGAGACGACGAAGACTCTCAGGTGAGAATGGAGTGCGATATCACGACCTCGCTCCAGAAGCAGTGTATGACGATTCGAAACGCGAGGCAGCTGAAATTGGGAATCGTCCACGTCATGTGATCGCGTCCTCGATCATGTCTTCGTTTGGCAAGGATACCAATGGCGAGGATATCGATTCAGATGATGGCTGGATGTCAGGTGCGAAGGACATCGCTCTAGAGAAGCAAGAGGAGCGTGCTCGTGCAAAGTTATTGTCAGCAGACACGCTGAAGAACCGAGGAAAGAATGCGCTGCCTCTCGTGAAAGTCCAGTCAAAATTACTCAAGCGACCTCGCAAACATCACCCAGGATCAGATGATGAGGTTGATCATGAAGATGCGGACTGTTGGCCACGACTGCCACCTCCAGAGGTATGTGATCCGCATTCCGGGGATGTCATGATGTGCATTCTCATGGCGTCTGGTGGCCTTTCTCATTTTGTTTCCATTCATATGTGTACGTAGACCAAACATGGTCCGCTGGTGCTGACGTCGAGTGAGGAAGGTGCTCACTCTTCGACGGTTTGCGCGAACATAAACAGCTTCCTTTTCGACTATCAACGTGAAGGAGCGCAGTTTTTGTATGACGCGTATTTGAAAAACACGGGTGCGATCCTGGGCGACGAGATGGGGCTCGGGAAGACGATTCAAGTGATTGCATTCATCGCAGCGATATTGGAAAAGCGCGGTGACTTACGCGACAAGGAATCGTGGCGTCAGCTCCGAAGTCGACGTCGCGAAGCCTTGGCTGGTGTTCCACTTGGAGAAGAGGATTCTGTATTCGACATGGTAGGAGGTCCAAGGCCGATCCTGGTCGTTGTTCCAGCGTCGCTGCTTCACAACTGGGAGGCGGAGCTTCGAACCTGGCTGTGTTGCTGTACTGTGATCCTGCACGGTAAACCGGACGAGCGTGACGTAATTATCAAGCAAATACCCAGGTATGTACATGTATTGTGTTCGTGCGGTCTCCAAAGGCAACGACAACTTATTCTGTCCTTATTTGCTATGTTGTCTACTGGTGTAGAGGCGAGTATGAAATCGTGATTTGCAGCTACGATATCCTGAAGATGACTGTCCGCCGCTTGAACAACATCCCGTGGGAGGCGATCATTTTCGACGAAATGCACTGCTTGAAGAACCCAGAGTCAAAGCTTACAAAAGCTGCCCAATTGATGGAGTGTGCGAAGAAGCTCGGTCTGACTGGCACACTCATGCAGAACAACGAAAAAGAGCTTCACTGCTTGATTGACACTATTGCGCCTGGCGTGCTGGGCAACTGGACGGAGTTTCGCGCGTATTATGGCGACGATATCAAGTATGGGCGGAAGAAGTCTGCTGTTGCAGAGGCAATTGAGAGGAGTCGGCATAAAGAGAAGAAGCTGCGGCAGGTACTGTCGCCGTACTATTTGCGCCGCGAAAAAGATATCAACCCTCGTTTCCAGGAGATCAAAAAGTGCGACCAAGTGGTGTTCTGCGATCTCACGCCATACCAACTGGCAGCATACAAGCGAATCCTGGCAATGCCCGAGTTTGAGCTGCTTCGACGCGGAGAAGAGATATGCGACTGTGGTCGAAACAGCAAGCGAATACGGAAACAGTGCTGCTACCAAACCCCCGCGTCCATCAGCGATGCTCGACCACTGATTTGGGAAAGGTTCCATGACGATGGAGAAGCATGTGATTCTTGTCCGAATTGCGTTGCTCTTGTTTGCGTTGCCCAGTTACTGAAGCTCTCGAACCACATGGAACTCCTGAAGGTGAATCCTCGCGATTCTCCAGCAATGCAAGAGTACGGCGCGAATTTTGCAAGAGTGACTTTTGGAGAAGACATTGAAGAAGTCGGTGGGGTGGACCAGGTTGTAGCGTTCCAGAAATTGCGAGACATCGGGACAAAGAC
Organism: Globisporangium mamillatum; assembly: GCA_038050575.1. NCBI lineage: Eukaryota > Oomycota > Peronosporomycetes > Pythiales > Pythiaceae > Globisporangium > Globisporangium mamillatum. Next base: position 13,798 of record JALBYZ010000493.1, read on the forward strand.
CTGCGGGAAAATGCAGGTGCTGGAAAAGCTGCTTGCGCTGTGGAAAAAGCGGAAGCAAAAGACGCTGTTGTTCAGCAGAAGTACTCGGATGCTGGACATTTTGCAGAACTTTTTAGTCACCAAAGCGACTACATACCTGCGCTTGGATGGAAACACGAAAGTGGACGATCGACTGCGGCTCGTGAATGAATTCAACAGCCCGGAAAGCAATGCAAGCGTCTTCCTGATCAGTACGAGAGCTGGTGGCTTGGGATTAAATTTGCCATCTGCCACGAATGTGGTGATTTTCGATCCAAGCTGGAACCCTGCACACGATTGTCAAGCTCAAGATCGCGCGTATCGTATCGGTCAGACGAAGGACGTCCAAGTGTATCGGTTGATCACGCTTGGCACGATCGAGGAGATGATCTACGTGAGACAGATCTACAAACAGCAGCTCAGTGACACTACTCTGAAAGGCGTGAAGGCGCCGCGATACTTCGAAGGTGTTCAGGGAGATCGAAAGCAGCAGGGAGAGTTGTTCGGCATTCGCAACTTACTGTGCTGGAAAGAAGGAGGCGTGTTGAAAGGGATCCAGAATGCATACAGACGAGGAAATGATGGTCTGCTGGTGCAAGAAAATGAAATCGACTATACAAAAGCTGTTCAACCAAAAGCAAGCTCGAAGCAGAAAATATTCAAGCACCAAGTGGATGAAGAAATGATTGAGGTTGCAGACGAGATCGTGAGCAACATCGTCGCACCTGACGGAGCTGGAGTGGAATCAAAAGAAGAAGCGAAGTCGACTGCTACAGAAGTCAAGCCTGTTGACAGCGAGAGTGATGATGACGACGAAAGCCAATTTCTTCTGAGTGGTGCGATAACATTTATGCACGAGGCGATCGTTGGAGATCACCAACCCAACACACTGTCTGATTCGGATGGCGAGGCAGAGTTCGGAGAGCCCGAGCAAGAAGTGCGATCTGATATGAACTCAGCAAAGGAGAAATCCCCACAACCGTCTGCACCAGTTCAGAAGAAGCTCGACCATTTTAACAAGGCACAACAGATGGTGCAAACGCCAAAACGTACGTCCATTCCAAGCGGCGAAACGAAGATGAAGGAAAAGAGTGTGCAGCAGTCTGTCAGCTTGCCGTCGCCGCCACAGAAAAAGAGTCTGTACATTCCAAAGTACTTGTGATAGTCTTCTTCACTCGTCGAGTTCGCGTTGATGAGAGCCGTTGGAAGCTGGGATTCGTTGCTGGTCGTTTTCACTTGGCTCAAGACGCGTCTCATTCTTTTTATGCAAACCACTTGAAACAAGTTCGAAGAAGACCTCTCTACGAAGCGGTATTGCTCAACTTCCTTCGCGCTACAGACATCTGAAGGATCTCCAGCAAGCACGAACATCATGAGTGACAAAGCGTGTCTCGGCACCTCCCAAATACCAAGTGAACTCAGCGTGAATCCACCTTCGACGATGTCTTGTCGCCGTGATCTCTAGATAACCGCGTCCCGGTGCAAGGATCCCAGTGTGTGTGGGGATTTCTGTACCAATGGCGTCGCGTCAGGGTGGAAAACCTTTGGAAACGATGGAGAATCCCGTGTCCTGGTCGAAGAGAGACGTGTGAAACGAGGCTGCGCCATTCAGCAGATACTCCATCTTTTGAAAAGGCATTTCAAGATCTATCTGCTGTCAATTTCGCCTGCATGTTCCCCGGCATCAACGAAAACCGTCTCATCTCGCTCCCGCTCAAGCGTGCATGTGATCTTCCAGGAAAACTCGTGCATCAAGCTCTTCGTTCACATTGCCAAGCATGTTGAACTGCTGATCTACCGCTCGGCATTTTCGAAGCTCAAGTACGCGAATCCTGCAACGCTTCTACGCCGCGTCCAGCATTTCGTAATGATCATGAGCTGCAATCCGCGCTGGAAAGTGAAAATTGTGGCGAAACAGGATCAAGCGTCAGCGATGTCCTTCAACAGTCAGCACGTCGCCTCGGTCCCTTGACGAGGAGAAGAAGCGCATGTAGCTGTTCAGTTCGCCAAGATGGAGGAAACCTGGTCGACATCATCAGCACACGCCACCCAAGAATCAGGATAGGATTCAAGTGAACCACGGAGTGCTTGTCGACGCCAACGAGCGGTGCTATCGATCCATCGTTGGTCTCATGAAAGCTAAGGAATGCCGTCTTCACAGAGTGAATGGTAACGTTGCCATGGCTGCACCGTTAGCTGCTCGTAGTTTCCAAGAATCGCAGATTCCAACGCCCAGTCCAACTGCTGACCCGAAGAGCGTGAGTTTGCCGTCTCCCTTTACGATCATCTTCCGAGGCTGTCATGCGTCTCTGCTGACCCAGATCTTCGGTTTTCTGGACGGAGCGTCAGTCGTTCGTGTGTTTGTTCTGGATCGCTATTGCTACTCCGCCCTCCCGCAAGTCATCTCAGATCTTCGCGTGAGCACGTCTGGACTCACAAAGTTCCGCCATTCTGATGGGATATCTATCATCAACTCGAGCGCGTGGATCTGGGCCTTCATTTTGCCTAAATCAACCCACGTGACCTTCAAGACAACAGTCGCAACACATATTCCCGTCTTCCTTCTGACAAGCCAGGGCCGGACTAGTGATTAACAATAGGACCAATGGATCTATTTTTGAACGCTCGTTCTCTCATCTGCGTGTGTGTGTGTGCATCCAGAAATTCACTCCCATTCTGTGTGGGTGGATGCGCGGCAATGGCTCCAGCCTCCGCATGTTCTCCATCAGCCAAGCCCAAGCTGCTGCCGCACCAGTTGGTGGCGCGAGACAGCCGCAGCAGCTACATCCAGCGCGTGCATACGCTTGCGGGTCCAGGCGCGTACGTGATCCCGTCCACGTTCCAACAATCACCACTGAACGACAAGCTCCGCAACGTCCAGCGCCAGCAGTACGGACGCGAGTTTGCGCGCAAGCAGCGGCAGCAATGTGCAGGCGCGGATGGGGGTACAAGGCTGGCCGAGCAAGCCGTCGCGAAGAACGAGTAAGCGTGGGGATTTGGTCATCTACTGGTGCAGATTGGATTGACGCGTTGTTGCTCATGCGTTTGCTGGTGCTGCTTGTTGTTTACTGTTATTGTGCAGTCCTAATGAGTCCAAGCAGCGGCGTAGTACAGCGGCGCTGGACAAGTACCGTGCGCGTCGCGACCAGTTGCGAGCCATGCTGCAGCAAATGGTGCGTTCATTTTTATTTTCATTCTTCCGTCGTTGTGATTCACAGTCTTCCCTCTAATGACGCACACACACCCACACCCGCCCAATTGCCACTGTAGCACCATCACCAACAAGAGAGCCGGCACAACGAGATGAGTTCGCCAATCAGCGGTAACAGAGCCATGGCGCTGGTTGTAGACGCGCCGCCCTCCATGTCGCCCAGTCCCAGCTGCTACGACGCGTACGTGGACGGCTATCACCGCGCGCAAGGAAGCACAGCAGCAGTAGCTTCCGCGCAAGTCGCGCCATTGGATCTCTGCCTCGCGCCATCCTCGTCCTTCACCGTGAGCTCGTACTCGGAGTTGGAGGAGATCAAGCTCTCCATCGAAGAGGAAGACTTCACTGGCGCTGCTGTTGCTGTTACGAGCAGCTCTTCGTCATTAGCAGTGGGGCAACAGGTACTGGTAGGTGGTGATCAACAGTGTGTATCAATAAGCACCAAGCGAACTGGCGCATTCGTTCGCGCAGCGATGACGCGGATGGCAGCGCCACTGACCTGATTTGCTGTTCATTTGCTTCTGTGTCATCCGCAGCACGAGCGGCGCGCGCAACTGCAACTTCAGCTGCAGCTGCAACGACAGCCACCGCAATCCGTGGCGTCGACGTCGACACCAATGATGGCGCCGCTGTCGTACCAGCAGTTCCTCTCCACCACTAGCTACGCGCAGCGCTCGAAGAAGAGCAGCAGCAGCAGCAGCAACTGCTGCCAGTAGCCAATCGCTTGTGCACTGCGCAACTGCAACGCGCACGACGTGGCAACGGCAGGCAGGCTGGGGTTCGACAGTACTATTCCCTTTTTCATGCTACTACGAACAGGCACTCACTCATCATTCCCCTCTGACACGATGAGCTCGATCGGATAGCCACAATCATTTGAACCCAAGCAGCATTGCTCTTTTTAACGGGCTCTCTCTATGGACGAACCACCGAACGTCGGCGCGTCATTGAGGTTGAATCTGCTGGTGCCTGTCGCAGGCGGCGGGCAATTACGTCATTCGAGCGTCCTGGGCTCAGACGCCCGCGTGCTCATGCTTCCCGAGCCAAACGAACATCGTTGGACTGATTGGTCTTGCTTGGCTTGGCTTGATTCTTGCTTCTGTTGCTGAATAGGTACAGTGACGTTTTGGAAAAGCCTGCAGTCCGCGTCATGTCTCTTTGGATAACTATTTTCAGTGGATTTTTGAACATCTTGCCTTTTCTTTCTATTATCAGTACTTTTTGCAGCTACAAAAAGCGTTTCATGGAAGAATACTGTTTTAGCTTACCTGAATTGAGATAACTTGTAGCAAGCATTTTACTTCAATCCAGAGTTTTCTGCTCAGGCTTCTGTCAAGAATGTACTGATTTTGGCAAGATATTATTGTCCAAGCCGCTGCTGACGCCAGGGCATCATCGAATGATGTCACACAACTTCAGGAAAAAGACCTGTGTGACCGCCACGTGCTCTCAATAGAAGCCCTCTTTTGATGTCATCGGTGTAGTGAAGAGCGGGCTTCAATTCAGAGCACGTGGGGGGATGAGGCACGGAGATGACGCGTTTTGCTCGCCAAGCACCAAAGCGGTTAGGGATCTTCTCGTCATCCCGAGGTTTTAATGTGACGTGGCAACCAAAACAAGGTTTTTAGAGATATTTAGGTTTTAAGTGAAAAGTAGGTTGTATAAAATAAAATCAAAATGGTAGTTAATGGATTAAAACGTCATATATCCGTTTTTAAGAACCATGACTTGTACAAACTTTTTGACCCTCGCAATCCTTTTGTACCCTGGTTGTTGGTTAAATCGGTATCAGCATAGAACACAATTCAAAGATAATACTCGCTCTCGAGGGGGTAATATACTTGGTTTCATTATGGGAGGATGGTCTGGAGAATGTGCTCACAAAACAAAGTTGAAGAGAGATTTACACTCAGACTTTGTATGCCGTGAGAGGCAGAGTGGCAGTCTTTGTGAGTAGTTTGTGTATATTTATACTCTGCACCATAACCTGTCTTTTTGAGTTAGTCTGCGCTGATACCACGACGACGGTATCAGCGCAAAAAGTAGAGGATTACTTTTATTCTGTATTGCGAGAGGTATAGATAGATAGAGGTTTTTTTGCTGAACCCATTTTACCGTCGTGAAAGGAGGTTTTTCTGTGACGCGCTTCACGCCCCCTCCTCGCTTTCCTTCACGTCGTCTCCGTCAAAACACGCGACCGTCACTCTTGCTGCAAAACTTGTTTTGCTTTGCTTGTTGCTTTGCTTGTTTGTTTGACGAGAGAGATGTGTTTGTTTGTGCGTGCGTGCACTCTCAGAAGGCGGCAATATCGGAAAAGGGGGGCTTTCCGGGCCACGCCAGAGCTGTCATTCCTGAATTTGCAGGCAACCAGCAGCAGCAGCAGCACCAGCAGCAACTGCAACCACCGGCCCGCGTCCATCTCTCTCTGCAGCTAGTTTACGCAACAACCGCCCGCGATCTTCTCCATCCGCGCGCAGCAACACCAACAACACACACAACAACAGTAAAGCATGTCGGCCAAGGCGATCCGCGAGTTTGACGGCAAGCGCATCCTGTCGAATGCGCTGCCAGCGTTCCACCTGGAGAAGCACTTTGCGCAGATCAGCGCCAGCACCACGGCGGACGACAAGGACGAGTTCTTCTCGGCCATCGAGCGCGAGAACGCGTGGCTGCTCTCGCTCGGCGACGTGAAGCTTGTGGTCAAGCCGGACCAGCTCATCAAGCGCCGTGGCAAGGCCAACCTGCTGTTGCTCAACGCCACGTGGGACGAGGTCAAGGAGTGGGTCTGGGAGCGCATCAACAAGCCGATCCAGGTGGAGACCGTCACGGGTGTGCTCACGCACTTCATCGTCGAGCCGTTTGTGCGCCACTCTGGCGCGGACGAGCACTATGTCTGCATCGTCTCGAACCGCACGGGCGAAGAGATCCTCTTCTACCACGAAGGCGGCGTCGACGTCGGTGATGTCGACCAGAAGGCGATGCGCCTGCAGGTGCCGCTTGAAACCTCGGTCACCGAGAGCGAAGTGACCGTTGGTCTGCTCGCCTCGGTCGAGGACTCCCGTAAGGAGATCCTGGCCAAGTTCCTGGTCAACATGCTCGAGACCTTCCGTTCGCTGCACTTTGTGTACATGGAGATCAACCCGATCGTGCTGGTCGGCGACCAAATCTCCGTGCTCGACATGGCCGCCAAGGTCGACGAGACCGCGTCGTTCCTGGTTGGCGACAAGTGGGGCGAGCTCGAATTCCCACCAGCGTTCGGCCGCGCCAAGTTCCCAGAGGAAGAGTTCATCCAGGACCTTGACTCGAAGACCGGCGCTTCGTTGAAGCTGACGATCCTGAACCACACTGGCCGCATCTGGACCATGGTTGCCGGCGGTGGCGCCTCGGTGGTGTACGCCGATACCATTGCCGACCTTGGCTTTGGTCACGAGCTGGCCAATTACGGTGAGTACTCGGGTGCGCCAAGCGAGGCCCACACGTACCACTACGCCAAAACGATCCTCGACCTCATGACTCGTGACTACGACGACCGAGGCAAGGTGCTCATCATTGGTGGTGGCATTGCCAACTTCACTGATGTTGCGATGACCTTCAAGGGCATCATCCGTGCGATCCACGAGTACCAGAACAAGCTCAAGGATAACAAGGTGCACATTTGGGTGCGTCGCGGTGGTCCAAACTACCAGGAAGGTTTGCAGCTCCTGCGTGACGTGGGTGAGGCCACTGGCGTCGCGATTGAGGTGTTCGGTCCAGAGACCCACATCACTGCGATTGTGCCAATGGCGTTGGGACTCATTGAACCACCATCGGTTGCCACTGCCCAGGCTGCGCCAGCGCACGCTGCGTCGAGCGGCAAGGCGGCCAAGAGCTCCACTCCATCGTCGGAAGTCAACAGCGACAGTGAATCGCCAAGCGCCGACAGCGACGACGCGTTTGCGGGTGCCAAGCCTGCTGCTGCCAAGCCTGTCGTGCCTGTGATCCAGGACGAAGGCATTGTGCGCATGAACTCCAAGACCCGCTGCATCGTGTACGGTCTGCAGCAGCGCGCGGTGCAGGGCATGCTTGACTTCGACTACTTGTGCAAGCGCGAGACCCCGAGTGTGGCTGCGATGATCTTCCCGTTCTCGCCGAACCACTACCTCAAGTTCTACTGGGGCACGTCGGAGCGTCTGATCCCAGTGTTCCAGGACCTGAAGGAAGCCGTGAAGAAGTACCCAGACGTGAGCATGCTCGTCAACTTCTCGTCGTTCCGTTCGGTGTTCTCGTCGACTATCGAGGCGCTTGAGTGCGAGTCGCTCAAGACCCACGCGATTATTGCCGAGGGTGTGCCAGAGGCGCAGACGCGTCTCATCATCAAGAAGGCGCAGGAGAAGAACGTGGGCATCATCGGTCCAGCCACCGTTGGCGGTATCAAGCCAGGCTGCCTGCGTATCGGTAACACCGGTGGCATGCTCGACAACATTGTGCAGTCGAAGCTCTACCGCCCAGGCAGCGTTGCGTACGTGTCCAAGTCGGGTGGTATGTCGAACGAGCTGAACAACATCATCTCGCAGACGTCGGACGGTGTCTACGAAGGTGTGGCGATCGGTGGTGACAAGTACCCTGGATCGACTTTCATCCAGCACTTGTTGCGTTACGAGAGCAACCCAGAGGTGAAGATGATGGTGCTTCTCGGCGAAGTCGGTGGCACTGACGAGTTTGAGGTCTGCCGCGCGATCAAGAGCGGCAAGATCACCAAGCCAGTGGTCGCCTGGTGCATCGGTACGTGTGCCAAGATCTTCCCTTTCGAGGTGCAGTTCGGCCACGCTGGTGCGTGCGCGACGGGCGAATCTGAGACTGCGTCTGCGAAGAACGCTGCGCTTGCCGCCGCCGGTGCGATCGTGCCAGAGAACTTCGACAAGTTTGGCCGCGCGATCCGCCAGGTGTACGACAAGCTCGTGAGCGAAGGCGTGATTGTGCCACGCCCAGAAGTGCCGGTGCCAAAGGTGCCAATGGACTACGCCTGGGCCAAGAACTTGGGTCTGATCCGTAAGCCAGCGAACTTCATCTCGTCGATCACGGACGACCGAGGTGAAGAGCTCCGCTACGCCGGCATGCCGATCTCGCACGTGTTCGAGCAGGACATGGGCATCGGCGGCGTCATCGGCTTGCTCTGGTTCAAGCGCCGTCTGCCAGCGTACGCATCCAAGTTCATCGAGATGGTGCTCATGGTGACGGCTGACCACGGTCCAGCCGTCTCGGGTGCGCACAACACGATTGTGACGGCGCGTGCCGGCAAGGACCTCATCTCGTCGCTCGTGTCGGGTCTCTTGACGATTGGACCACGTTTCGGTGGTGCCTTGGACAAGGCGGCTGAGATGTTCTCGAGCGCGTACGACTCGGGCGTGTCGGCTGCGGACTTTGTGAACAACATGAAGAACCAGAACGAACTCATCATGGGTATCGGACACCGCATTAAGTCGCTCTCGAACCCGGACAAGCGCGTGACGATCATCAAGGAGTACGCGATGGAGCACTTCCCAGCCACGGATGTGCTCAAGTTCGCGCTCGACGTCGAGCAGGTGACCACGAAGAAGCGCTCGAACCTGATCCTGAACGTTGACGGCTGCATCGCCGTCTGCTTCGTGGACCTGCTGCGTAACTGTGGTGCGTTCACGCGTGAGGAAGCCGACGAGCAGATCGCGCACGGCTGCCTCAACGGCCTCTTCGTGCTCGGCCGCAGCATGGGCTTCATCGGCCACTTCCTGGACCAGAAGCGTCTCAAGCAGCCGCTCTACCGCCACCCGTGGGACGATATCTCGTACCTCGAGGACGACATGTAAACCAGCGGTATCTCTTGCATGGGTAGATTCAATCAGTAGCTAGGTCAAGTGTGACTTTTAATCACAAATCATCAAACAAATGTACGTTCATGTGAAAATAGTTTGCTGTATTTGTGTGTGGGGAAATTATCAACGTGCTTCATGCGCTATCCCTATACAAAAATGTAAGACCCATTCAGTTGCTGTTCATGAGGATGCTACTGTTCTCGCTCTGGAACGTGTCACTGCGCAGGCGCAGAATCGCCTTGCGGATGCGCGCGCGGTGCGCGAACTTGGCGATGCCCACCTCGCTCATGGCCTGCTCCACCTCGTGCTCGTCCAGCTCCGCGAGGTCCTCGAGCGCCTGGAAGCCTTGTGTCTCGAAGCAGCGCGCGTACGCGTGGTACTCGTCCGCGCGTACAGGATCGATGTCCGCGAGCCACTGGCGTAATAGCTTGGCGTCCTGCGATTGATTCTCTTCTGTTGGCAGAGAGGAGGACGGATCGTCATCACTCTCGCTCTCGGGTCCGCTCGAGAGCTTGTCTGGCGACATGGAGCCACCCGACGAGGTCGAGCACGTGGACAACGACGACGACGAGTGCGGGCGCAAAGCCAGCAGCTCGTCCACGGTCAGCCGCCGTACGTCGTCCGCCTGCGGCTTGTGCTGGAACAGCTGTCCTTGTTGCTGGTGGTGGTGGTTATGCTGCTGGGAGCTCAAGATGTCGTCCAGCGCCTTCTCCGTGTCGGACAGCAGCGTTTTGAACTGCTTGGGATTGGTGGTTGACGACGAGGACGAGGACGATGCGCTTCGCTCTCTGTTGTTGCTGCCGTTGTTCTCTTGTGCTTGTGCAGCCTGCAGCTTCTTCGCGAACGCGTTCGCCTTGCGCTTTTCCCAGCGGGACGTTGGGTTGCGGCTCTGCGGCAAGTACACAGGCAGCTAATGATCCAAAACAGACACTCACAAGTTAGCCTATAGATTTATGCCTAGTCAATACGTAATGGTAACTTTATTCGTACCTGCACGGGGTACGCCAGGTCGAGATCCTTGGCGAACGTGGGCTTGCGCTGCTTCGGGTCGGCGTCGACCTTGAGCACGCGGCGCCGCAACTCCAGCATGACCTCGTCCGGGAAGCTGTAGTTCTCCCCGTCTTCTGTGGAGTGGCACGAGAGCAGCGAGCGCTGGTGCTCCTCGTCGAACTGCGAGCGGTGCATGCGGCTGAAACACTGGCCCACGAGCGCATACCCCCAAGCGCCGGCGCTCGTCAGGGCTTCACACGGACGCATTGCCAGCGCTGCTGATGGCACTGATGACAATGGGAGGCTGCTGCTGCTGCTGTCCCAGGGAGGCAGGAAGAAGAACATGCGCGCGGCGACACTGGGGGTCGCTGCCGCGCTTCCGCCATTCGCGGTGGACGCGCACACGTCGTGCTCCATCGCGGTGAATCGGACGTCCATGACCTTGCTGCTGCCGCGCTCTGTGCTCTGTTGGTACTGAATGGCGAGGAAGCTGCGTGTGGATGGTGCTGGAGAAGGTCCAGCATGGACTTAACAGTCGCGTCCTTTCAGGATCGCGCGCGCTTCAAAAAGATCCTTCTCTTTTTTGCAAAGCCTTTCAAACATAGTAACATGTTTTAGAGGATTCTATTTGTGAGCTCAGGATGTACGGATGAATTCGAACTGCCGATTTCTGTCAGTATTTCAGACAATTTTACTCTATCCAGAGCTGTTTCGTGAAAATGTCGTCATACGAGTGGAAGTGTTCAGCGTCGCTGTGCTGTGGATCATCTTACTGTGCCCCATGTAGATGTCCACATGACTACACTCGTCGTGGTTGAAGTACACGACGTCGCCACGCGCTCCGTCGCTGTTGACTTGTTCTTTGCGCCGCCGCTTTTGCGGATTTCCTTCTGGGCTTGCCCACATTCGTCCTCTTCACTCAACCAAGCGATCATCAATTGCCAGCTGGTGATATGGCCCAAATTCTCTCCTCCTCCAATATGCTTACTCTCTTTCATTTGCTGTTTCCTATGAGCTGCTCTTGATCCCACAATAAGCATGTTCTCGTTCTTTCGGCCCCACGTCTTCTTCTCTCCTTCCTAAACGAGAAGCTGTGCCAATGAACAGTTTTTGCGTTCTTACTCTCAGTTGTCGTCATCGGGTAATGCTAGTAGATACTGGAGCATGGTGCAGCAGTGCCAGATCACCGGTGTCGTCAAAGACAGAGCCACGGGCTTGTCCAAAGATGTTGTCTTGAGCTCTTGAGCTGAAGCGGGGCGGACGGGCTTTGGCGGGCTGGGCAGGCATCCATATCTCCTTCTTTTTTCTTGCTCTTGCTCTTAAAAGCATCGAGCTGGGCTCGTACGAAACCTGTTCGAGTTGAAGTGAGGTCTTCAGACCCACTTTGTTACCCCTCCCTCTCTCTCTCTTGCCGCAATGCAACAGATCGCAGACACACTCTTCCTCCCTCCCTTGCTTGACGCTGAGGTTGTTCTTGCTCAGTCCGCCTTCTCATTCCCCAAGTTGCGACCAAGTCCCACAGCATCACCACTCCCAGCTCAGCAAACCCACTTGCCCTCCAGCTATCCATCCCACCATGAGCCTCCAATTGTACGCCAACCTCGTCAGCC
>JALBYZ010000494.1:0-25436 GCA_038050575.1 Globisporangium mamillatum
CCGAAGTGCTGGCGTTCGGCGACCACCTGACCAAGTTGGCGCAGGAGCACGAGCTACTCGACACACACAACGTTCTTGATTCGGAAGGCCGTGCGTTCGACCTGTTGGAACTCGAGAAGCATCTCCCAACCAAGGACTGCGAGTACTACTTCTGTGGACCCGCGGGCTTCCTCTCGACCGTGAACAAGTCACTTGAATACGAGTGGGACATCCCCGCTGAGCAGCGCCACTACGAGTACTTTGGCCCAACGCAGGACATTGACGCCTGAGTTTAGACTTCGTATGGATATGTATCGTAGCTAGCCTGCTGCCTTTCGCTTAATCCGCAATTCATATATTCATGTTCCCACGTTTCTTGGCCTCCCCACAGATCTCTGATGCTCATTCGTCTGTACACCATCGCTCGCCAGAGCCACTCACTGTTCAGAAGACTAATGAGTGATGGTCGAGGATAGTGCTGTAGTTTACAATTTCGACACTTAGCTGTTTTAGACAATGTGTCGGAAAAAACAGCATTTGCTCAGACGATGTGGTGAGTACACACACACACACACACACTTGTGAGAGAACACATTGCTGCCTCAGCAACTCATTCAAGTATGTTGTGCTCGTCGCCATCTCAAGAGACCGCAGTCGACATGAAATCGCGCTGCTGTCGTTCTACTATATACCGGAGGTCATGTGGATTGGATGACAATGCTGATCAAGAGCGCAGATCGAGATTGCAAATAAATAAAAAAATGAGCTTGATCATGCCCACACACAGAGAGAAGTTGTGGCCGCAACGGGCGACATCGCGATGACAACGTCGCTGTTGCGACCAACAGAAGCTTCTCGGAAATCCATAGTATCGCTTCAACCGTTCTCTAGGGCTGGCCGATGCAACTGAACTTGCTTGTTGCATGATATGAATTGTCTTGGATTTGAAATATAAGCAATCACACGACATTGAAAATTTGGTCACAGCAACAAACAAAAACAGTGGAAGGACTTCAAATCGGTACCGTCCAGAAAGACTCACAAACGACGGACGCCCTTGCTCAGGGTGCCCTACATGCATTCCATGGGATGAACCGGACCGCAACAGCAACTTCAATTTACGTACTTCAAACGGAGAACTTGTTCTCAATCCCCAAGAATTACTCAGCATCCATATAATGAAAACAAAATGCTGGAATGGAGGCAGACGACGGAGAAACTCGAAGAAGGACAACTTCGTTTGACCAGTTCCAGCTTTGCGAATTGATGTGACCTGTGAGTGCAGACGAACAGGTTGAACGGCTGAGCCTTGTCGCTCTTGTCAGGTCAACCAACCAACCCAAAGTGTTCTTTTTGTGCACGCGCTGAAATGCGTCGAAATGGCTTCGTGTCCATCATCATTGGTATTTCGCATGTTGTAGCATTCATCCGTTCAAAAGCGGAACCGAACTGACGATTTGTAGCATCCAAAACAGAATTGTCTGGGGTTGGCTCAAGTGAAAGAAGAGTCGAGTAGCCGTCCCTTAGTGAAAACAAGTACAATCTATTCAGCATACTCGCTTCTGGGACAAGTCCTCATACATTGAAATGGTTTGGCTAAAAATGAAATGTACCCATGTTGCCACATAGTAAAATCAAGTGTAAAATCATTTCCTTTTCACTTCCGCTTTTTGACGGAAACGACGAATAGCAGACGAACGAAAAGACAGATTATGCAAAAATACAGAAAAATATATAAATAAATGTATATGCATCATTTTTAAGCATTCAGGGTCAGCGTAAACAAAACATGACCGATTTGTAACACCACTCACTCATTTCTCGCAAGATTAGCATCCCACGCTTTTGAGAAAAAAATTGTCAAAAGGACCTTTGCAAAAATCAGCCTCAAAGAAGCATACCCTTTTTATCTCGATACTCATTGTCCCAGGTTGTAGACAGCTTTCCTGATACAGCAAACCTCTGTAAAAGCATGAAGCTTTTTACTTTTATAGAGTTGCACCTGCCTCATTATATCCAATCAGCACATCTCCTCACTCCCACTTCTTTCACGTTTCACTTGCCGTAATGCACACACGAGAGAGAGAGAACGACCCAAGTCAGCCGAGCATTTGAACTCCGAGCCATTCGCGAATTGACCAAGTGACGCACAAGCCAAGGAGACCAGGAGACCAGTCCTCAGAGCGAGTATGGCGACCACCGCCGTCACCAAGAGCGAGCGCGCGGCGTCGCGCGTGGACGCGCTGCGCGAGAGCATCCCGAGCTCGTGGCGCGCGCAGCACATGCCGCAGCACCTGCGCCACACGGAGGGCAAGTTCAAGAACGCGCGCGGCCAGGCGCTGAGCTACGTGTCGCTCTTCCCGCCGTCCGAGACCACGCCTGTGCGCGGCATCCTGTTCTTCCTGCACGGCATCAACGAGCACTGCCGCCGCTACTACCACTTGTATGAGCAGCTCTGCGAGAATGGCTTCGGCGTGCTCGCGTACGATCTGCTAAGCCACGGCCAGAGCGACACGTGCGAGCACGGCGTGCGCGCGCACGCGAAGAAGTTCCACTACTTTGTGGACGACACGAACGCCATGCTCGCGTTCGCGAAAGAGTCGGTGTTCCCGCAGTTTTTGAGCAAGGAGCAGTACCCGACGCTGCCGCCAGTCGTGCTCTCGGGTATGTCGTACGGCACACTCGTGAGTCTGCACACCGTGCTGTCGGAGAAGCACACGTTCAGCGCGGTGGTGCTTGTCGCGCCAGCAGTTTCGGTGGAGATGACAACGACGCTGCGCGTGCAGCGCATCTTCGCCAAGCCGCTCTCGGTGCTGCTTCCAAAGGCGCGCGTTGTGCCGGCTGTGAACCGCGAGTGGATCTGTCGCGACCCGGATTTCCTGGAAGATTTCGAGAACGACCCGCTGAACTACGGCGGCGAGATGACGTCGCGCATGGGCGAGCAGTCGCTGAGCGCGATGATCGAGCTGCAGAAGGACACGCGCGTGGAGCAAGCCGACAGCAACTTCTGCAAGGTGCCGATCCTGCTCATGATGGGCTCAAACGACAAGGTCACGAGTCTCCCGGTGGCCAAGGAGTTCTTCAATCGCATCGCGAACCACGACAAGGAGTTCAAGCTCTTTGAGGGGCCGTACCACGCGCTTTTCGACGACCCGGACAAGGACCAGGTATTCGATCACCTCATCCAGTGGCTGCACTTGCGCTTCCCAGAGCCTGCAGCCATCGTCACTGTTGCTGCCACTGAAGAAAACAAAGAAGAAGCACCAACGGCAGAAGCCGTGAAAAGCGAAGTCACGCTAGCACCAGCGACTATTGATGTGGTGGCGACTGAAGAGAAGGCGGAGACTGCGGCAGCTGAAAAGGAAGAATCTGTAGAACCAATTGCCGCTGACGAAATCAAGGCGGAGGTGAAGGTCGAAGCTGTTGAAGCACATGCAGTGACCGAAGAGAAGACGGAGCAGGTGGAAGCTGCGGTTACTGAAGTGAAGGCGGAAGTTGCAGTGGAAACGGTGGCGGAAGTGTCGGCTGCGAAGGCCGAAGTTGTCGTGACTGAGCAAAAGGCCGAGGAGGTGAAGGATGTCCAAGAAACCGCTGATGAGGTGGTGGTGCAAACCGAACAGAAGACCGAAGTTGAAGCCACTGAGGTGAAGGCGGAGACCACGACAGAGCTACAACCTGCTGCTGCCACCACTCCGCAACTGTGAATAGGTCAGTTATATGCTTGTTTAATATACCAACCGCATGAAGAAGAGGAGAGCTTGGTGTTCGTTTTTGCTTTAGATTGTACAGAAAGAGTCTTCACAAAGGTGAGCATTCATCATTCATTCGCGTTTATGATTAGCTTCATCTCTTCACTTATCATGCGCCAACAACATCTACCATGTAAATCTGCACTAAGGTTTCACATCCGAACAAGATCTCATGGTGTCCGCCTTCGTCTGAATCACCTTGGACGCGATCTTGGCCAGCGTCTGCATCACCGTGTACTGACTTTGGGTCAAGCTGCGCTGCTCGAAGTCCAAGCAGCAAACCGAGCCAACAACCGTCCCGTCATGGGCGGTAACAGGAAACCCACAATAGAAGCGTACGCCGCTCTTCTTGACCGCGTCTATGTTGTAGAAGCGCACGTCGGCCTCGGGGTTCCGGATCAACAGCGGCTTGTTGTCCATGATCAAGTGGGAGCAGAACGTCTGGTTGCGAGGCATCGACGTGCGGTGCAGAAACTCGGCGTTGCACGAGAGAATAAACGCGTTCTCCTCGTCGACGATTGTGACCATGTTGATTGCGCACTGCAGAGTCTCGGCCGCGAGCGTGCAGATGATGTTGAGCTCCATGACCTCGCCGAGGTTCGCAAAGTTGTGGGTGCAGATCGCGTGCAATCTTTGGGCTTCGTTCTCATGCAGCGGATAGTCTGGAACACCCGTCGCTGGATTCTCAGGAACGTGGATAAGGTAATTTCGAGATTCTGCGTTCGCGAGCACGCACTCGTCCAGCGGAGGTGGACACGCTGCTTGGAGCTCGAGCGTCTTCTCAAGAGCGACGATATGGTCCGTCTTGGACTCCAAATTTCGGACCTCTCTTGGCTTTGCGTTCAGCTCACGCTGGCTCACAATGTGCCGGATCACAGCCTTCGCGGCAGCTTGGCTGCTCTCATCAGGATCAGCGAGTGCGTTCTCAAAGACGCCCACGAGCGCTTTGCGCCGCTGGTTGTTGCCACGCTTTTTGGAACTATTCTCGACAAAGTCCAGCTCCACTTGGATCGAGCGATGCCCGCCACTACGCGTGCTGATGTCCGCATACTCACACGAGTTGACGCACTCCATGCAGCGCGTGCAGATCAAGATCAACGTCGAGTAGCCGTTCAGCGTCTCCATCTTTTCTTGCGAGCAGCACTTGTCACACACGTTGTACGCGCAGAGGGAGCATCGCTGCTTCTTTTTGAGCAGCTTCAACATGTGAAGGTTCTTGGTGCAGCAGATGCAGCGCGAGTTGTTGGCTGCAAGGAACGCAGACTGATCAGCAAACTTCTGGATGCCAAGGCGTCGTCGTCGCACGATCTCGGGGATGCGGCATACGCCCTTGGCGAGCATCATGAGCCTCGCGGACGCCATTTTAGAGCTTGCAGCTCCCTTGCTGACTCGACGGCCCACGTTGTCGCTACCGTCACGTTTGCCGTGGAAGACAAGCCGCACCGACCGGGTTCGAGGGATCCGCTCGACGAGGAATGCGGTTGTGACGTCGTTCAGCTGGTCGACGCGCGAACGCAACGCCTTGCCAGTTCGAATTTCGCAGGCAGGCATTGATCTCTGGGCGATGACCAGGCTATCGCCGCTGGGAGAGCGCTCAAAGGATTCGAGGAAGCACCACTCTTCGTTGCGGGCAAACAGGTTGGAGCGCACAAACGTGCCGGTCTTGACTGCGACAAAGTTGTCAGCAGCATAGGGCGAGCTCGATCCTTCTTCAGGCTCGTCACCATCCTGCTGCTGCACTGGCGGCAGTGGGACAGCGTGCACAAGCGACCCGTAGATGAAGTCTTTCTTGTACAGCGCCTTCATGCTGGTGTTCAAGTCCACCTCGTTGAGCGACCGCAGCACCGCGATCACTTCCTCAATGCTGCAGTTGATATCCCCCGCCGCGAGGACCTCCGGCTGCTTCTGACGCTCGATCCCCTCACCAGACGCTGCTTCGTACAGTGTGAACTCCTTCCGACCTTCCTTCCACGTCCAGTTGCTGAGCGACAGGTTCGTGAGCGTATCAAAGTCCAGCTTGGCGGTGATCTTCTGACCGCGCGCGCAGAGCTCCTGGTCTGTGACGTAGACTTTGGCATTAGCGCCATCTAGACTATCAGTGACGCTGGATACACAGGACGGGTCGTCGCTAAGCGTCGAGGACTGCGAGCGGAACTTGTTTCGGAGTGACGAAGAAGATGGAGTAGCGCCGAGATGCTTGGACTCGTCAGTGTCTCTGTTGGTATTTCGGCTTTGTCTCGCGTGTCGTCCGGGAATCCGGGCGATGAACGACGCGAAGTTGCTGCGCGTCATGACTCTCCTGGATATCAATCAGTACGTGGTGTGGTGGAGACTTCTCCTCGTTGGCGTTGAATCTATCAGTAGCTATGTGCCTAGTGACTGGATGGCGCCACTTGGATGCTAATGCGTGTCGTGTCGTGTTGTGGTAGGTAACACCTGGTGTCCTTGACCGAGAAAAAGTGGAAATGGAGGAGCGAGTCACGCACGCGAGAGAAACCTAAGGCTGCACTACTTACTGTGCCTGGGTTGTACGAACCCAAAAGAACAGGATGGAGCTGCGGTACTCTACCACACACTCACTTCTGCGATCAGGATGATTGAGAGAGATCCCAAAATCAGCTCTCAAAGAAATCTCGGACCCATGAAACGTAAGAACAACTGGAGTAAGTACCCACCGGAGAACAGCCGCAGAAGCGAAACGAATCGAGCGGAATGGAAACACCTACGCCAGTATTGCGCTAGAAAGTGCTCAAGGCACGCGTTCAGGTGGCCCATCGAATGAGGTGGAATGAGAGGCTAATTTGTTGTTAAGCAGAAAGAAGGAAGAAGGAGGTGCGCGCAAACGATCGACTCAAGTCAAGCCCATTCGACCACTGGAGACCACCAATTTCATCAGTGCTGTTACGCCCCCAAACACCCACTGAAGAACAACGACACCTCGAGAATGCTGCTAAGCTTTCGAATCAAATAGCATGACTCCTCTGAGTGGCCCACGACTGCGATTCTATCCAATCACACAACGGAATGAGGCAAAAGATCCGGAAGGAGTGGACACGATGCGACAAGATAAAGACCAATATATACTGAGGTTGCGATACCTTCTCTACTCTGCTGCCGTACACAATGGGGAGGTAGAGTTTTCTGAAACACAAAATCCAGTCAGCCACCGCAAACACAATGATGAACAACATCTCCATCGGAATCTCTTTTTCTTCCATATCTCGCATGTATTCGCTTCGACGCAATTCTTCTCGACGCTGAGCGGCTAAAACCTAAAAAATATATAGCGATTGTTGTTATCCTTTATTTCGTGGAAAATCGAATACATAGGCGAGTGTGAGTGTGGATGGCAAAGATACCCTCGGACAGTTGGCGCTGTAGATATCGCCGCTGCTTCTTCGCGTGTGCGATTTGTGTGTATGGAAAAAAAAACAGGGAAAAAAAGCAACGAGTCGAAATGTGGAAACAAAGTGGAAGGAAAACCAGTTCGCAGTCAACAATGTTGCTCTGCAGAAACGGATTATGAATAGCTGGATGGCAATCATGTGCTTGCATATTGAACGCCCGCTCGCTTAAATCAATTCCGTACACAAAAGTAATGACGGCAGTTGGCACGCGCTGGTGCTGATAACGGATGGTAGCTTCAAAAGCCAGCATCCGATTTTATTATCGCCACCCATCGTGTTTATATTAAAAAAAGGTTAGTGCCGGCTTAGTATATCTAGTTAAGAGTAAGCCGTTTGATGTAGCCCACCCTCTCTAGTGATTTCCAGTGAAGTCCAGGCACGCGGCACTGGACGGCAGGCATCCCATGGACATCCATCTCATCATCAATTCGCGTGAGAATATCGATATCAAATATTGACCTAAAACTAAAATGATCATCTGGATGGGTTAAAGGGACAGACGAGGGCGCTTAGAAACCACGCGTGTGGGGTCGGCTTCGCGCGATTCTTCTTGTCTTTAGGCTTGACTCGCAAAAGGATCGCAGAATTAGCAAACGCGAAATTGGTTGACTTCAGTAGTGGACAGACTCGATGTCGTTTTCTTTGACACACACCATGACATGTTTACGTTTACTATCGTAAACGTAAACGATAAACCCAGTGATGTGTGCCATTCAGCATCTTCAGGATTCATTGTCATTTTTCCCCCCTGCACATAGGCTTTACTGCTTTTCACCAAGTCAGGTAGGAGTTCCTTTGGCGAGTTTTGTTGGCGCAGCCTTCACCTACCTACTCCAAGGCTAGCACGCTTTACTGCTAACGTGGTGGCGACACCAGAGAGGACCATGGAATTCGTTCTCTAAAGGTACTTCGTCTTGGCGTCATTATTGATACCGCAGAACTGGCGAGATCCGTGGACTCTCTCGACTGACGATGACACGCAATCTTAGGAGTGGACAGTCTCGAGATTTTCACTTTCACTTTCCTAGACATTTTCTGCACTTTTTGGTCCAAGTCATCAGCCAAGAAACCTCTTCTGCTCCAAAATTGTGGCGATGCTACTGCAGGAAGAGAAGAAGCTCATGCGAATGGCTAGCCCTCTGGACACATTACGTTGGCAAGAGCATAGCCCATCTTGAGTACAAACGTACCCAACGAGCTCAGCTCACGCTTTCCACTTGCAGCATTAGCGACAGCAATCGTAAGGGAGGGATACCTGAGAACGAGGTGTGATGACTGGGTTGCTGTGAGCGGGAGAGGCAAAGTCGTTTAGAAAGCCAGACTAACTGTTTTCCTTCTCTGTGGCGGGCTTGTGGCCACGGGAAGTCCCTGTAGGAGACAGCAATCTATCGATCTCCTGTACTATCGATGCCAAACTCCCATGTGGTCAGACTCAATTCTCTTTCACTCTCTCCAAAGTACTCGGAGCTGAAGGGCTCAGTGCCAACAGGCTTTCTTCCTCCAAAACATGGCGATCCTATGACAACAGGGAAATCACATGCGAACCCGAAGGATGGCTCATGCATGAGTCACACGAAGTCTGGATGTGGCACTTCAGGTACAAGGAGCCACACATCTTAATCGGAATCCCGGTGAGATTACCCCCACTTAGGAAGGGTACCTTGCCTGCTCGTCAGTTGCCCCAACCATCAGTGAGCTCGAGTGCACATGAGTTGCTTACTAACGCGATGAAAAGGCATTCACGTTGGCTTGCTTGATCACTTGATTCGATTCACTACATATTTTTCACGCGTTCAGATACTGACACTATCGAAGTACACATCCACTCATACATGCAGGAATACAGAAACGCTACTACTTTCTACAACATACACTGCACACGCCCCATATCCCCTCCTTACACATACACACAAAGTCCTCAACCTTCCTTGAACTAAATCAAGCTTCACGGTGGCGATGAGCCAGCGTCTCCTCCTCCGCCCATTGTCTTTCTTCCCGAGAGTGCTCGTCCTTTCGCCTGGACCACCTTGGACGCGGTCTTGGCCAGTTTCTTCATCATCGAGTACTGACTTTGGGTCAAGTTGCGCTGCTCGAAGTCCAAGCAGCAAACCGAGCCGACGACCGTGCCATCCTGCGAGACGAGTGGGAAGCCGCAGTAGAAGCGCACGCCGCTCTTCTTGACCGCGTCCATGTTGTAGAAACGCACGTCGGCCTCGGGGTTCCGGATCAACAGCGGCTTGTTGTCCATGATCAAGTGGGAGCAGAACGTCTGGTTGCGAGGCATCGACGTGCGGTGCAGATCTAGGTTGTTGCACGCAAGGATGAGCTCGCTCTCCTCGTCGATGACTGTGATCATGCTGATCGCGCAGTGAAGCTCCTCAGCGGCCAGCGAGCAGATGATGTTGAGTTCTGCGACCTCGTCAAGGTTGAGGAAGTTGTTCTCCTGGATGCGCAGCAGGCGCTGGGCCTCGTTCTCCGGCACTGGGTACTCTGGGGCCATTGTCGCCGGGTTCGCGGGCATGCGGATCGGGTAGTTGCGCGACTCGGCGTTCGCGAGCACACACTCGCGGAGAGGCAGAGGGGACTCGAACTCAAAGCATTTGGCCAAGGCGTCAACGTGGTCTCTCTCGGACTGGAGTCCGTCGTCTCGGATCATCATGGAGGGTCGATTGGTGGTTCTGATACTTGACTTGTGGTAGTAGCCCTCCTCGTTGACGACGTCCTCAAAGCTGTCCTGCTTGAGGATGTGGCGGATAACCGACATGGCCGCGCTCTTGATGAGCTCGTCCGAGTCCCCGAGCGACTGCTCCAGGATGTCCACGAGCGCCTTGCCCGCTGGGTGCTCACTGTTGTTATTGCTGTTATTACTCTTGCTCTGGTTCCTGTCGCCATCACCATCAGGCTCGACGCGGATCAGATGCTTCTTGTGGTCCTGAGAGCACACGTTCGAGTACTCGCAGGCATCGACGCACTCGAGGCAGCGCGTGCAGATCAAGATCGACGACGTCTTGCCGTTGCACGTCTCCATCTTCTGCTGCGTCCAGCACTTGTCGCACACGTAGTACGCGCAGAGGAAGCAGCGCTTCTTCTTGGTGAACAGGTGCAGCCCTTTCGTGCAGCACGTGCACTTGGTGTTCTTGACCATGTTGAACGCCGTGCGGCTGGCCATCTTCTGGAGCCCTAGGCGGCGTCTCCTTACTAGGTCGGAGATCCGGCTCACGCCTTTCGCGAGTGTCATGAGTCGAGACTTGGCAGCCTTCGGTGGGGTCACGCCCTTGGTGTGGATATAGCTATTGAGCCCGCCGTCATACTTGCCGTGGAAGAAGAGCCGCACGGCGCCGCGCGTGCGCGGGATCTTCTCGACGTAGAACGCTGTGGTGACGTCTCGGAGCTGGTCCACGCGCGAGTGCGACGCCTTGCCAATGCGGAGCTCGTCGGCGTCGATCGTGCTCTGGCTCAGCAGGAAGTTGTCGCCCTCGGGGGACCGCTCGAAGGACTCGAGGAAGCACCACTCTTCATTACGAGCAAACAGGTTGGACCGCACGAACGTACTCGTCTTCACCGCGACGTAGTTGCCTATGCTGTTGGAGGAGGAAGAGGACCCCGCAGAGGACGACGCCAAGGATCCAGAGCCTCCTGATATGGACGACGAAGAGCACACGTCCAGGGCCCTAGGGGTCATAGGAGCTGAAGAAGACTGCGGCGATGCGGGACCGATCGCGTGCACGATCGAGCCGTAGATAAAGTCCTTCTTGAGCAGACGCTTCATGGTCGCGTTGTACTCCGGCACGTTCACCATATGCAAAATACTGGCGAGCTCTTCGATGCTGCAGTTGAGGTTGCCCGCGGCGAGCACTTCGTGGCGGCGCTCGGCCTCAGCGTCCATCGCGAAGAGCGTGAACTCGCGGTGGTTCTCCTTCCACGCCCACGTGTTGATCGTGAGGTTCGTGAGCGCGTCAAAGTCGAGGCTGTTGTGCACCTGGTTGGCGCGGAAGCATAGCTCCTGGTCGCTCACGTACACGCGGCGGGGGACGAAGCTCGCCGACATGGAGGACGAGGAGGGGCCACTGCCGCCGCCATGCTCGGAGGGTGTCGTGTGGCCAGAAGGCAACGCAGAGGAGTCATCGAAGCTCCTCGACGGGTTCGAGCTGTAGTACTTGCGCGAGGTCGGCGTGACGCTGATGTCCGCGCTGCGCTTACTGCCGCTGGTGAGCAGCGGGTTGCTCAGTCGGGATCGGCGACCACCGCCAGAAGTGGATGGCGAGGGCCCCACAAATGAGGAAATGCTGCTGGGCGTGGTGCTCAGCATCGCTGGTTGCTTCTTTGTCGAGAAAGAGGGTGAGGATGAGAGGGTGAGCGCAGTTGGACTCTGCTTGGGCTAGTCGACTCGACGGAGGACAGTCGGACGGACGGACTGATGGACTGGCAGCACCTGGGTGGGTGGATAGGTGCTGTACCACAAGGAGGCTTGGGTCTCGCACTAAGGCGTGAGCTGCTGGCTTGATGGGCTCAACCACTTGGACGCGGCCGAGAGGATTCAGGAATGAAGATGCAAGAGCGGTGCGATAAAAACGCGGACGGAGCTTGCGAAGAAGAAGAGGAAGGAAAGGAAGCAGGACTGTCCACAATTTTGGGACTTGGCAGGGGCCTCGCTCTCCCATACGTTACGCAATAGGAACGAGACAAGAACAGTTGGGCTGTAAGAGTAATGACATCCGAGAAGAGACCACGAGAGGCTCACGTAGTTCATGAAGAGCTCCTTATGTACGTCGAATGGACCAATCAGTATCTGCTCTAAAGAGGCACTCGATAGACTGCGAAAGGGAGAGAGGAAGAGACAAGAGAGAGACGACTGTGGTTCCTGCTGACCGGTTTCATGATTTCTTTTTGCGTGAAATCAGCATCAGCAGTCAGGACACGCGCGCGCCTCTTGGGCCTCTTGGAGACCACTGATCTTGATTGGCACGCGAACGATTGAGCAGATTGTGTTACATACTGCGTGCCTGGCAACTGAATGGTTTTGTATTGAGCAGGACAGTTAGTGTTCCGTCAGCGTGTTTCTTCTGCAGACTCCAACTGCCCACTTGGACTTCCTACATATGCCCACTTTTCCAGGGATCATATGAGTCCAGTATTCTCTTGATGGATGGAGCCACTTCAAGGAAATCTGAGTATCATCTCGCAACTTCAACATCTGTTTCATGCATGTACAGTCCCCCTTTGAAATACCGGACAAGAAAATGATGGGCAAAATATAAAAAAGCAAGGTGCAATTTTTAATATACAAGATTGATGGTCAAATCCAAAGCACAATAGTCCAATGCAAACGTCACTGAGCCAGAAGTGGATCAGTGACACGGTCACTGATATCAAACGTGGATCGATGACGGAACCACTTCCGCAGGCGAGCTGGGACAGCTTGCCCCGTTACAAAGACCTAAGGCGTGTCCTTCTCATGCTTTCTACGAGCTCAAACATGTCTTCGTCTAAGATTGTAGTGTGCCGCCAGCAGTTGGTAATAGAGGTACTACTCACAGACTCCCAGGCCTCCTGTGCCCATTGCATTGCTTTAAGAATGTCCACGTGATAGAGACAGTCGATTTCTCTCTCCATGTGTTCTTTTCCAATTTTTGGTACCCGCTCAAGTAGAGCATCAAACCGGTTTACAATGTGCCGGGTCTCCAGTTGCTCGGGCCTTGCTTTGAATGCTCGAATCACCTCTGCGTCCTGTGGCTGTAGACGCGACGCGGTGTTGAACGGAAGCACCTGGACGGTGACGTTCAAAAGTGACGCGTTGACTTGATGCGAGGAGACATTGTCAAGAAGAAGTAGAACGTGGCGGCCTTCATCTCGCATTGTCTCATTAAATCGCTCAATCCAACGCCCAAAAATCTCGCTATTCATCCACCTTTTAGGAGCATTTGCGTAATCCAGGCCGAGCTTCTCACCGGTTTTGTTTCCGAAGCAACGTTGGCGACGAGCCATCCCGATGGAGAGTATAGGCGTCTTTGCTGAACCGTCGGCATTGCTGGTGATGGCGACTGCCATGCGCTTCTTGATTTTCTTGCGTCCTGGGATGCTGCTCTTCGTCACACTCTTGTCGGGACTCATGCAGTAAAAATATGCCGTCTCGTCCATGTTGTATATGTCGCGCCTGTTGTAGTCGGACGTGACGATCTGAAGTCTGGCGCGCCCTCCGTCAACAGCAGCAGAGTTGACTAATCCAGCTTCGCCGTGAGCGCGTCGCGATTTCAATTCATGTCGCGCCCGAAACTTGAAAAATCAGCCCTTTGAAAACTCCAGCTTTGAGAGCGTGGTGCTTGCCGACGTGGTGGGGTCCTGCATGAACTCGCCGCGAATTTTCTCTGCTCTTTGGTGAATTGCGGCGCCCGGCACGGTCGAAAACTTCCACCGTTCGCATTGGTCGATCCACACCACCAGTGCCACCTTTAGCTGGGGAGAGTGAGCCTTGTGGCTCGCCTTTCGTGCCGAGTCGAGCGCTTCATAGCGCGCAGGGTCCCTCAGAGCGCCAGTAAGGGTAGATCCTACGAGCAGACGAGGGAGCTTGAGCTCTACAGACGCCCACTTGCAGAACATTTGACGAGGCATGTCCGGGTGCTGTTCGTGGTGCGCGCACAGCGCGCTTCTGTGCATACGAGAGACGCACGCGTTTTTTCTTCATCTTCGTCGCGTGGCTGTCGGTGCCTTTGTGCTCTGGTTGTGTTTCGTTTGAGTCGAATTGAAAAGTGATTCGTTGATTGACATGCAAAGTCAGCGAGTTCGCGTTCGACAAGAGCTGCTCTCCTGCCTTACTGGAGTAGCTAATGAGTCATCTGTCTGAATCTACACTGAACTCCTGACTTGATTATAGTATGCATATATGCAACACGCGCAGACACACGATTTTAGTAGAAGCAGCTGCAAAGTCGTTTTCTGGTCACGAGAGGCCGATGAATTGCAACATCGTTAACAGGTTGGTCCGCGAATGTGAGAAGCGCGCCATAATTTGAATGAAAACGCAGAATGTTGGTCAGCATCTGCAAACAATTATTCATTTAGTAGGGGTATAATATATTGGAGGAGCCGATATTTCGAAGGAGGACTGTATAAGCTATGCTCATAAAGCTGATTCATTGAAAATAGTGTGGCACGGAGAAAGCCTCGTATCATTAGTGATGCGTCAGTAATTCGAGGATTGGCTATGCTAGTATAAACTGCGCTGGCAGGGTATTGGGATCCTGTATCTTGTCAAACAAGCTCTGAAACAATGTCCATCCATCGAGATTTTCTCTGAAGCCAACCAAGATAGGCGCATGCGCGCGTCGTCTGTCCTATTTAGACCCTTTTCACCATGTCAAGACTGTCATCAGATGATAGCCCCAATTATATAGCGCGCTTTATTTGCCACAAACTTCGAGTTGGCGTTAGACTGAACAAACTATAACTGAGCTGAAGGAGCCTGAGCTCTCATGCGAAGTATCAACTTCTTGGTGTTGCTTTGATTGATGTATGCTGGGGCTTTAAGATTAACATGCTCTTGAAATCCATTTGCGTGGGAAGGAAGTAATACGATCAATAAAAACATACTGCACTTGCTGGATTAAAATTCCACGTTCATCAGCTTCGTCTTCTATCCATTCGTGCCAAGGTGTGATTCTTCAATCTATCGCCTGTATTTTTTGGGTTTGTGTTGTCTATCGGAACAGAACACTGCAAGAACACACAACAAGCACACGCGTGATCCACAGATCGCAAGCACCACCGCTGAACCCACTCTATACCAACACAAACACTCGAGACAGCAAACTCCCAGCTTAGAAAACCAACCGACATGAAGCAAGCAAGCAAGTGCTTGCCCGGATAGCCGACGCGTGTTAAACGCCGTCGTTCAGCGTGTCCGCAAGGTACGGTCAGTTGTGACTCTCCTTGGTATCTTTAGAGCTTTAGCTCGATTTCGAGTCTTTAAGGTGACTCACAGTGACTAGATGATAAATGCATATCTTGAAACAAGCGACTGCATCTCGTGAGCTCTTATGGAGCACACGAAATGCAAAGTATCGAAGAAACCTGGAGGTTTCCCGTGTTGTCTTTCTTTGTATGGTCGTGAACAAATAAGCGTGCTGCTGCTGCTGCTCGCCGCAAAATAACACAGATTCCTAGAAAGAAAGATGGCAAGAACAAGTCGAGCTAAAAGATTTCGCCTAATTTTATTTATGGTAAACAGATGCGAGTCCCATTCCGAACAATAGAAAGAGAGAAGAACGAGTGTGTCACCAAACAAGACCCGCCTGAGCTTTCGTACCAGCCCTTCAATCGATATGTCAGACTTCAAATCAGCGAGGTGGTCGACTTCCACTCATTGACGGGGAGAGTCACTCTGACGTTTACACGCCGTCAGTGTTAGTTCTCACTCCGTAGCTCCGTAGCTCCGTAGCTCTTCGAGCTGTGAGTCATTTTGCTTGAGATGAGTCTGTCATGAACGAGGGGTGCAGAAGGATGAGCTAATGCCCACAGATGGACGGACACTTTACACGTACACGCGTGGCTCCGCCTCAAAGATGAGACCCTGCTGGATACGTCTTTGCGGCGAGCATTGGGGGAATGTTGTGTTGAGCATGCGAATGATGGTCTGGGTGGTGACGAAATTCGTTCTTTGTATTGAGTTCAATGGGTGGGAGTTCGAGAACCGTTGAGTACACCTGTATTTTGAGGCCTGTGTCGCCGTTGAGCACGGCCTGAGTGCGTACATTGCTGGGTACTACTCCGTTGATCACTCGTAATGGGCTATTAGATCTCTCCGTACCGCCATCCGAAATCCATGGTCTCCGCGACCAGATCGAACATGTCGCCTCTTGACAATAATCGCGAGTTGGAGAATGCTGGCTGGCCGATATGAGCTGGTTGCTGGGCGATAGAGGTGCTCCGTTCCAGATCCACGATCATGGCAAACCACACCTTCGGTGCCTCACTTTTAAATGCGAGCGAGGAGCCAGCGACCCTCCATCACAAACTTTTTAAAAAGCGAGCGGTAGACGCAACGATCGAAGCAGGAAGCCAACTTCCTGCTTGGATTTCGATGCAAATTGCTTCAAATTCAGAGAGCTTATGCTGAAAGAGAGAAGGAGAGATACCCATGGAATCCAGATTCTGTTTTTTACTACCCCCTCTCGCGACTAATTCGGTGAGCAAGCCCAGGTTGTCTGCCCTAGAAACCCTGCTTCATTCGCAAAGCCCTCGCAATTATTACAACCCATTTCCCGCTTGCTCGTTTCTTCGTTCATTTTCGCTACGTACGTAGCCCCTCCCCCTTATGTATATGTCTTCTTGCTCAACTGTGTTCAAGGGTTGTATATCCGCACTCGCGCGCTGTTGCTGCCGCCAAAACTGCTGCTGCTGCCACCGCTCCAGTCCGTCACTTCCGGTGGTGGTTCCGGAAATCGCTTCTGCAGCCAACTGATCAGGTGTCGGAACACTTCGTCCTTCTCCGGGTCGTCGTACAGCACATGGAAAAGTCCAGGGAACACCTTGAATTCCTTGTCGCGGCTCTTCATGCGCTCAAAGTACTCAACCGCTTGCGGGACGCTCGTGAGCTGGTCGGCCGAACCCATCATGAATAGCACGGGCATCGCGCAAAAGGAGCTGTTCGCATCCCTGACGATTCTTGGCTCATCTTGGAGCGCCGCGCAGGCTTTCAGCGTCTCCTTCGCCATCCGCGCGGTCAAATTACCTTTTGTCACGAGCGGGTCGTTGATCAGGTCCTGTACGAACGCTTGGTCGCGACACAGGTGCTCGTACCGTGTCGCCGACGCCAGTGGGAACTTCGGGGCGATCGCAGACACTGGCGCCGCCAGCAGCGACTGGAGACGCAGCGTCGGTGTCCATTCGAGCGAGATTGTCGGCGGCGCCAGCGCCATCGCTGCGAAAGCGTGCTTGCACGAGAGCACGGTGTGGATCCCGACCAACGAGCCAAACGACGCGCCACTCATGATCATCGGCAGGTACTCCGGCGGCAGCTGGTAGTTGTGGTGATGATCCTGGAGCATCTCCGGCAGCACAGAGCGCTTGGCGAACGTGATGAAATCGTTCGTGTCGTCCACAAAGTATCGGAACCTTCGCGCATGCCCACGCCGCTTGTGCTCGCAGCAATCGCTCTGGCCGTGACTGAGCAGATCGTATGCGAGCACGCAGAAGCCGTTCTCGCAGAGCTGCTCGTACAGGTGGAAGAACCGCCGCGAGTGCTCGAAGATGCCGTGGAGGAACACAAACACGCCGCGCAGTCGCGCCTTGCTGCCCTGCTGGTTCGGGAACAGCGCGATGTACGAGAGCCGCTGGCCGCGCGCGTTGCGGAACCTCCCTTCCTTGTGGCGCATCGTTGGCGGCAACTCGAACGTGCCGCGGAACGAGGCCGACGACGACGAGCCGCTCTCGTGCAGGTACGAGTCGTTCTCATTGCTGCGCGGTGACGGCACCGACGATGACGAGGACACGGACGACATTGGGGGCCTGTCGAGCCTCGCCTTGCAGCTCTGGGGCTTCTCAGAATGGGGTGGCTGCTGTTGCTGTTGTGAAGAGTGGGCGATGATGCTGATGATGATGGATGCGAGTGGAGAATTTGAAGACTGGGAGGAGGATTGAGGCTGGCTGGCTGGTGGTTGAATGAACGAATGAACGAGTGAATGCATAAATGATGGGAGGGTGAGCTGAGTGAGTGACTGAGTAAATCAAAAAGCCACGGTTTGCTCTTCTTCCGCTCTTCAGCAGGCTTCAGGCGAAGGGCTCCTCAAAAGTAGGTTGATGGAAAGGCTCAAACTACTATATTTCAACAAACCTTTTTATCTCCATCCCACCGTAGACATTACGTAAATGGCCATTTCTGTGTATGTTAAGGATCGTCAAAAAAGTCTACCTTTTTATTGAAAAATAGTTTCTTCTAAATATGAATACTGAATGTACGAGGTGCACGGGACACCAAAAAATAAAAGTGCTTCCCTTCGCACTGACTATGTGCTACGCAAAATGGGGATGCGCTCGAGAAGAAAAGGGTGCAAAAATCAGCCTATAATGTATATATACTGTCAGAATCAGATATAGTGGCATATACAAGTATTGTACAGTATGAAAACAGTGTAAGAGCAGTTTGGAATTGAGGATTTTGATAAAAATCACAGAGCTCCGCCGCCCTGTCGAGGAAATTGAGCAGCACAACCTTTACAATCTGATAGACAACACATGTAGCTGTGTCTATTTTGTGGAAAGCAGCCTCGGTGTTTATGTCGCTGTACCAGACTCGATGATGACAGCAGTGCATTTTACCAGAAGCCAGGCGCATGCTGCATCTTCTGCCTCAATCCTAATTGTGTTAGATAGGTCTGTCTGGATCTTTTCTTTTTGCACAGCTTCACTTGAGCAGCATGACGTGCAAGCATAACGCCAAATTTGACTAACTTCAGAGTAGCACAGTCGTTCATTCCACAACATTTGTGCATAATGAGTAGCAGAGGCGGAAGCCACATTCTCCAGAAAGTGCTTCGATTGGTGACAAGCTCTATAACTAGTGCACTGCATAAACGACTACTGTAGTGGATAGTTTCAAGACGAGGGTTCAAACCGACACTTGATCTTTTGCGACGTTAGATTTGTACTGCATACCCAAATCAATGGGTCCAACGCGAGTCAGACTGTTGGGAATGGTGTCTGCATTATGGTACTAGTCTGTTATTGCGAGCATCGGGTATAGTGTCATGTCGGACAAGAATTGCTCTTGTACAGTACCAGCATTCACACGACTTTCCTCGATTTTTGGGTAGCATGAATGCTACCCAAAGCTGCAAAGTGCAGCTCTAGCAAACACAACCACGTGGAAACTTCCGAGCCAACTGTGTTCGTGTAAGTTGATATGCTTACTTTATCTGCCACTTTCCACTATCTCGCTGCATCGCTGCTGTTTTCGCCTTCGCTGCGACTTCTGACAGCCACCTCAATGGTATGAGTCCCAGCATCCAACCATTTCTGCCGCAACAGGGCGAGTGTCCTCACCATCGTAATATGTTCGCATTGGCTTGCTTGACCCAAACATGTCATTGCTCCATTTCCTCTGTTAGAGTATAATGAAGTACGAAGATTACTCCTGCTGTGTGATCCGCAAAGAAGTAGGACTATTCCTAACAAAGAGCGAGGCACTGTGAGATCCAGTATTCTTTCCATTGTACTACTAGAAAGGGTGATTGCGCCCAACAACCAGATTGCGCACGCAACAACGAACGGCAATGAAAGCGGCATTCCAATACAAGGTCAGCTTACTATTCTAATAAATATTAATATTTACTAGTAAGTTAGCACAACATTGGTGCTATCAAAACATCGATAGTTTCGAGAAGCGCAGGCCAAACTTGCCCTCAGATATGTATATTCCGCAAACTTTCAGTCGACATTATTAACAGGTAGTACTCCGGAGGTGCAACCTCCGGAGGGTACTTCCTAAGTGTGAGAGACAATAGCTCGTCGTTTGGTGTTGAATTCTTCTGCGAGCATTCGTTGCAGAGCTGCAGTACACAGCCTGTGTCGAGTAAATCGAGCAGCGCAGCCTTTGCAACCTGATAATGCATGCAGCTGTGCCTATTTTGTGGGAAAGCGGCCTCGGCGTTTATGTCGCCGATTGCTGCGTCGAGCTCGATGGTGGTGGTGCATTTTGCATGAAGGCAGCGGAACTGCTACGTCAGACTTGATCATGATTGCGGTGCATTTTACAGGTCAGGCGTATGTTGCATCTTCTGCCTAAAGCCTAAATTTTAGGATAGAAAAAGTACGGCTTTCGGAAAACCAACCAACCCAACTTGTACAGCTTCATGAGCAGCATGACGTGTAAAGAGAACGCCTTATTTGGCTCGTCAGAGAGGGCGAAATCGGTCGTTCCACACAACGATTCTAAATGATGACGGGTCGAGCTAGCGAACACCACATTCTCCAGAAAGCGTCTCGATTGTGTTTCCTATGTTTGCATCTCTTTTGTACAATGCATGCAATTGCAGTCGATTTGAATTGCCCCGGATCAGTTTTGGCGAGAGCCTTCTACCCACGAATATAGTGTATGTACGTGCACCCACACGATTACCTTTTCCAATAGACAAGTTACCTGCGACTGACTACTGGTCAGCCAGAATCAAATATGTTGTGCATGTGAATACGTACAAGTTCACATTGCATAGCAAGTTTTGGCACCTCAGCAGCACACAAAACAGGGCACCGTACGTACAATCCGTGCAAGTGCACTAACGAAATAGAATATTTTTACAAACGATGGCAGGTCCACGTTATGCTAGTTCACCATACATTGTATGAGGTACAACAAAAAGAGCAGTTACATACACCCGGATACGTTTGGTTTTGTTGTTGAAATAATCAAGATTTCTAAACAAAATATTGGGCGGTGGAAGGTATTTATGTTCAACCACTAAACTTTCAGCGCGATAATACTATTAATCCTCGATATTGCGCGTCTTCTGTGAACTCAAATTTATCTGGTATGTGTTTGGACAGGAGGCGAAATTTCTAAAAGCTGGAGCTTTATTAGCTTCTCTCAGTCACTACACAAGCATCATGAAACACTCGCTCATTTTTGGCAAACAACTTGAATATATCGAGTACAGAAGAATGCGTCACAGAGGCACTGGTTCGTATATATCACAGTCACGGACAATACCTCGTACGAGTACGTGATTGGTCAAAACAGTGATGACAAATAGACAACTATTTCCATTGTTGTTTTAGGCAATAGTTTTTTTCAATATATATATGGACAATAATGAATTGAACCAAACACCCATTTCATTATGTAATCTCGCTTCAACCTGTTTGCTCGCAACGATACTGTGGTGCTACCTCGAGTCCGTCGAACGCTCGCTCAGTGGCGACAGCCTGGGCGGGCGATCGCCCTATCTCGATACTACTCGCCAGCCAGTGAACGTGCACTCTCACGTCGACCAGCTGAACAAAGTCACGACCGCGGCAGCAACTCAGCGTCGATTTTCATCTGCTTGCGCTGCATGGATGCTGATTCGTTCCCCAGAAAGTAAGCTCGCTACTGGTATCTTTTGAAATGCAACAGACTCGGCTCCAGTACTGTTTATTGTTTGCGCACTTTGAAAATTTGCTGACGAGCCCCGAGGAGGAGGAGGAAATTTTGGTTTGAGTGGAACCTCCACCTCCAAGCAGAAATCTGACTCGGAGTCGGAAGACAAACACGCGAACTGGCTGGACTCTGCTGGTTCAGACGCCAGACGTATGATCGAACCCACAGGATCCCCTCGCACGCTTCTTTATTTTTCGTTCTCGTCCTTCAAGTTCAAAAAATATATATTTATCCTCAAATTCCAGTTGATTTATTACAATATTTACGGCTCTTCTTTTTTTCGATGGGTTTTCTTGCGAAATGCTATCTCGTGGCTTCCTCGTCCGAGGCGCTAGCGCCAATCTCCTGCTTTTGCTGGTCTTCACGCTGTTGTTGCTCTCGTACTGGCGGTGGGAAGCGCGCCTTGAGCCAACCAAGCAGGTGGTCGAACACCTCGTCCTTCTCCGGGTCGTCGAAGAGTGCGTGGAACATGCCGTCGAACACCTTGAACTCCTTGTCCTCGTTCCGGATCGAATCGAAGAACTGCACGGCGAGCGGCATGCTCGTCACTTTGTCCGCCGAGCCCATCATGAACAGGATCGGCAGCGCGCAGAAAGCGCTCTTGGGTTCGGCGAACCTCTTCTCTTTCTTCAACGCCGAGCACGCCTTGAGCGACTGTGCACCCATGCGCAGCGTCATCTTG
The DNA here is from genome assembly GCA_038050575.1 of Globisporangium mamillatum. Taxonomy (NCBI): domain Eukaryota; phylum Oomycota; class Peronosporomycetes; order Pythiales; family Pythiaceae; genus Globisporangium; species Globisporangium mamillatum. The sequence goes on from JALBYZ010000494.1 coordinate 21,946, forward strand.
TCCGAGACCGTCAGCGGGTCGTTGAAATAGTCCTCAAGAAACGCCGGGTCACGGCAGAGCAGCTCGGATTTCGCCACGGGCACGACGCGCATCCTGGGGATGATCACCGACATGGGGCGCACAAACAGCGCCTGTATCCGCAGCAGCGGCCGCCACTCCACCGAAATTGCAGGCGAGACCAGGATCACGCCGGCAAACTTGTGCTTCTCGGATAGCAGTGTGTGCAGCGCGATGAGCGTCCCGTACGATGTCGCCGATACAATCAGCGGGGGGAATCCTGTTGTATTACCCGTGGAGCTCCTCGTAGTCGACTCGTGCGAGAGCATCTGTGGAAAGATCGTCTTCTTGGCGAACGCGATGAACTCGTTCGTGTCGTCGACGAAATACCGGAACTTTTCGGCGTGCGCGCGCATCTGGTGCCTTCCGGAGTCGCTCTCACCGTGGCCCAGCAGATCGTACGCGATCACGCCAAAGTCGCACTCGCAGAGCTGCTCGTACACGTGGAAGTACCGTCGCGAGTGCAATCCGAGGCTGTGGATGTGCACGACGATGCCGCGCAGCATCGTGTCAGCAGCGGGAAAAAGCGCCACGTACGAGAGCGACTGGCCGCGCGCGTTGGTGAACGTGCCGTCCACGTGACGCAGCGACTTAGGCATGTGGAACGCGCGCCAGGAGCTCGGTACGCTCGAGCGGATCGAGTCCGAGCTGCTGCGCGTAACCTGCCCGTCGTCCATTCTACTGAGAGCTCCTGGGCTCCTGGGGGTTGCGCTGTTGAGCTGCTGAATGGCGAGTGGGTAATGGTGATGATGCTGATGGTGTTGGTCAGCTCAGAGGGCTGTCTTGTGGGTGGCACGTCAAGGCCTGCGTTCTTACTCGTGGGCTTTCATTGGGCCGGTGCTTTGGACTGACGTGTTTGGTTTGACTGACTGGACTTTATGCAAAATGACGCACAAAAGTGGGACTCGTACCCACCGGGTTGACTGGTTGCCATTTCTATCTTTAAATAAATGTACAATAAATATAACCTGTTTAATATAAGTTATAGGTGCTGTCAAAGTTATCCAGTTGTTATACTTTTTACAAAAAATGATTGAAAACAGATATATGGATTAGGAGAGGATGCAGAACACGCGATTGGCAGAGTCTGTTGCGCAATTTGCGGGAAATGGCAACCACGAGTGAGGATAGCGACAAGCTATTTTCTGGCGTTCATTGGGCCAAATGCTGCAAGCTCGGGTCAGTTTCGCTGAAAAATACCTATAAAATACACTGCAGTTAGTCACCAGCCACGTTTTTAGGCTGGTAAGCAGATTGCTCACTTCCCAAACGCAATGAAAAGAAACGCGCAGAACAACGTGAGGTCCACTACGAGCGGATCTGTGACTGGTATCCTGAAGCATTCCACAGATTGTTGTTGTGTGATCATAATCTCACGAGAGATTGTCCCTCCTCCACTTCCGTGCTGCAGTCCTCCGTGCTGCTCTCGCCCACTCTCCTGTATATCAGCGCTGAAGCGCACTATGGGGCATACAGGGCATATGCTCAGTGCTCGTGCAATGGCTCCACGTGAACCAAAGCGAGGGAAGTGCACATGGTATGCGGTGGAGGTGGCTTCTAGGGTTGGTCACCTTCAGGTTGTGTCAAGAATCACACGGAGAAGGAGAGGGGGTATTTCCTCTCGCTGGAAACTGCGGCGAGCTGTGGCCATCTTTGAGGTTGTCAAGTGGCATTATTGCTAGTCACTCGCAATAAAGATGGTGCAAATGCACTCGATGTGATGCATAGCAACTGCAGACTGACGCACGCGCAACCTGAAATTCACGTAGTAGCTGCGTGGGATTATCCCGCCAAGGTGGCTGCAAACGCGTGGCTCATAGATTGCCTCGGAACAACATTTGTTGCTGACAGCGAGTTGCAGTAACAACAAGCGCTAAAGTCAAGCCGACGAGGACTGGAAACTCGAAATACACATGACAGTTTTGCTGAGAAGTATTCGTTTTCGTTGGGGTCGAAGAGCTCGAGACCCGAATTCCACGATGGCCTCGATTTTCAGACTTTACTGGCAGCACATAATTATTATCGTGCATCCAGCATTCATGACTTGCCAACACGCCACTATACCCTCCGAGCTGCACCCTCCTAAGCGAGCAGGTGCACACACAAAGCACACAATAATCAATCACCTAGCTCACTGGTCGACCACTTGAAAAAAACTCGCTAATCTGCTCTATACAGCATATGGTCCACTGGCTCCTGAGATATCACCATCGACTAGCTTGAGTTCACAGCATTGCGCTCTCAACCACACAGTCGTCGAGTTTCGGTAGACTCGAACGTTATTGTGAATTAGCTTTATAACATTCTCCCTTGTGTGCACCATGTCGCGTTTACTCATAAATTTATCTACGCGATTTGACTGTGCTTGTAGAGCTACTACTACTACTACTACTATCAACCTCCTCTTGCTCTACCTGTTGTTGCTGAGGCTCTGGGAACCGCGCCTCGAGCCACTGCAGCATAACTTCAAACACGTCGTCCTTGTCCGGGTCGTCGAAGAGCGCGTGGAACATGCCGTCGAACACCTTGAGCTGCTTGTCCTCGTTCTGGATCTTCTCAAAGAACTCTATGGCGAGCGACACGCTCGTCACTTTGTCCGCCGAGCCCATCATGAACAGCACCGGCAGTGCGCAGAACGCGCTCTCAGGTTCCTCAAACCGAGGCTCCTTCTGCAGCGCGTTGCATGCCTTCAGCAGCTGTGCTCCCATGCGCATACTCAGGTTCCCTTCGGTCGTCAGTGGGTCGCTGGCGAAATCGTCAAGAAAAGCTGGGTCTCTACAGAGGAACGCGCGGTTCACCGCCGGCACGAGCCGCACTTTCGGGAGGATCGTGGACATCGGACGCGCGAACACGGCCTGTATCCGCAAGATCGGTGTCCACTCCACCGAGATCGAGGGCGACACGAGCACCACGCCGTCAAACGTGTGCTTCTCGGACAGCGCCGTGTGTAGCGCGACCAGCGCGCCGAGCGAGAGCCCCGCGAGTATCAGCGGCACCGTAGAGGAAGAAGAAGGCGACGCGTTGGCATCGCTATTGCTGTCGTTATTGCCGCGCAGATACGGCGGCAGCATGTCTGGAAACAGGTTCTCCTTGGCGTACGCGATGAACTCGTTCGTGTCGTCCACAAAGTGCTGGAACCTCTCGGCGTGCATGCGCATCTTGTGCTTGCCCCAGCCGCTCTCACCGTGGCTGACCAGATCGTAGGCGATCGCGCCGAAGCCGTGCTCGCAGAGCTGCTCGTACAGGTGGAAGTACCGGCGCGAGTGCTCGCCCAGACCGTGGAGGTAGATGACAACGCCGCGCAGCGGGGTCTTGACCGGCGGGAAGAGCGCCACGTACGAGAGCGACTGGCCGCGCGCGTTGCGGAACGCACCGTCCTGGTGGCTCAGCCACGACGGCATGTGCACGGCGCGCCAGGAGCTCGGCACGCTCTC
>JALBYZ010000495.1:0-25373 GCA_038050575.1 Globisporangium mamillatum
GCAACGGCGCTTTGCGTCGTGTTACGCATGTGCCTAATACGGCGTCGTCGTCACCCGAACCCTGCGGCTTACCCTGCGACTTTCCCGACAAGAGCTGCCCACTCATCCGCTATTGGTACATACGAGTTCGCGAGAGCAGCGCACGAGGAGACGGCGGCAATAAATAGAGCGCAGCAACCCGAGAAACAAAAACGCGGCGGGCTCTGAGCGCGGCTTCTGGCGTGGGTTTCAGATTTCCAAAGGAAGCCTGGCTGAGCTGCTGCTCTAGGCGGGGAGATCAACGTACGTAGAACAACTACATCCGTCAGCATTCACCACGAGAGACTGTTTACCAAGTAACAGCAGGACAAGGGAACAAGGCGATTGATCGATCGATCGATTGATCCAGGCAGAACGTGGACGAGGCAGCAGACGTGTCGGCATTTCCGGAGCCGTAGAAGACCGTCAGGTATCAACTGTTGCTACTGTTGCTGTTGTGTAAGAGTGTGAGAGTGACAAGCGCCCGCGCTCTCCCCGAGTTTGGTTGGAATTGAGGGAAAGCTGCAGTGGCAACTCTTAATCACCACAAGTCGCTCAAGAAGACCAAGCTCTTGGCGTCGCTGCCCTCGCTGAAGCAAGCCCAGAATTAGATTCCAACTACTGTAGCAGATCTCCCGCGCCACCAACTACGGATCGACTTGGACGACGAGGACTACTCGGGGAGTGACACCACCGCTGTTGTCGTTCGAGACACATCGCTCTTGTCGACTACGCCTTCCTCCACGCTTCGCGGACGGAAGAAGAAGAAGCAGAAACAGCCGCGAGAGACAGGACCAGGAACAATAGGTGCGCACGGCGACGAACGCGTGCAAACGCGGCTTGCGACTCCAGTCCAATCTTTCGACCCACCAAATTATCACGGAGTAAAATCGTCCTCGCTGGATTCACGAGCAGTTCCTCGGACGAGCGGTGTCAAGCTGGGCGGTGGCCGCTTAGGCGACTCGCACCATAGCGGAGGCTCTAATTCGCCAGCTACCATGAAATCCACGTCGCCTCCAACGGGAGGTAACCCTGACGCCGTGAACGCAACGTTGAATCAAGACCGCGTGAACCAGCGCGTGTCGCGAATATACCCGCTCACAGACTCGGTGTACGTAGCGCAGACAAAGAAGACGCCCGTGGAAGTGAAGTTTCATCCGTTGACGAGTCATTTTGTGAACGAGCCGCGCCTGGAGAAGCTGTACGAAGTCACTTTTGCGCGAGAGAACTCGCCGCGGTCGTCGCGCATCACCGGTGTGTTCTTCTTCTTGTACTTGATCTTCACCGGGTCGAACCTGTCGAACCTCTTCTCAGATGATCCGAAAGTGCGTGATCAGAGCATGAACTACTTCCAGCTGGTGTTCATTCCCATAGTCCCGATCCCGTTCCTCATCTATTTGAGTCGGCTCCGCAAGTATGAAGTGCAGTTCCAGCGCATTTACTCGATTATCGTTCTCTGCTGGAGTTTGTCCATGATCAGTGGCGGCATGTTCTCGATGCTCACGGAATGGTACAACTACGTCTCGAAAGACGTCGACATCTTGATGGAGGCGATTGGGATCTCGAACTCGACGGAAATTACGTACTACGTCAACTCGACTGCGATCCCATCGTGGCAGTTCAAAGAGATATCCGGCTCACAGATCAACGTGCTGAAAGCTTACACGAGAGAGGTACTGCTGCCATCTGCTACGATGAACATCAACATGCTGCGCTTGATGATGGTGTTCGTATTCGTGCCACTGCTGCGAATCGACACCGTGCACTTTGGCATCATCGCAGTCATTACGTGCATCTCCTACGACGTGCTGACGTTCATCTACTACCCAGTCACTGATTCAAGCCCGTTCATCCAGAATCGGATTCTCGTGATCTGCTTCCCAATCGTATTTGCGTTGGTGATGATGCTTCGTAATCGAGATGTCGACCGCGTCATCCGCCAGGATTTCTTGCACGTCTGGGCTGTGGAGCTGGAGGCAGAGAAGGCAACTCGGGAGAAGAACTTGATCGCTGAAGAAAACCGCAATTTGAAGAAAGAGCTTGCGCAGCGAGACAATGACTTCAGTCTGGACTTGACGTCTCCGCTGCACTCCCTCCTTGCAGAGCTGAAATCCTTTATCGACGATACAGACATGAGTGACGAAGCAACGAACCGCGGGATGGCGATTCTCCGCAACCTCGCCAAGCTGGACACAAACTTGTTCATGCCTGATATTGGAGCGCAGATGAAGTCCGAGACCGACGTCGACAACGATACGAAGAACTGGGCACTGTCGGTCCTCGCTCGAAAGGACTATTCGGGTACACGACGCACCGGCGCGACTGTCTCACTAAGCTCCCACTCCAACAGCGACACTCGGAAGAGCTATCAAGATGGACTCAACACATCTGGCAACTCATCGGTGATCGCTCCTTTGCTGACCATGCCGACCTGGGAAGAAGAGACGCTGAACAAAGTGAGGCATCGTATTCAAGCTGACGGCTGGGATTTAGATACGCTCAAGATCGCAGAGTACACAGACAATCGCCCACTGATGTACGTCACGGCAGCCATGTTCGAGATCCACGAGCTGCATGAAGAATTCCGCATCGACCGGATCGTGCTCCGTAACTTTCTCTTCATGCTGGATGAAGGATATCTGGCGAACCCCTACCACAATAGCAGCCATGCAGCTGACGTGGTGAACTCTGTCAACTTCTTGATCACGTCGCTTTCGGACGGTCAGATTCAAGACTCGCTGACAAATTTGGAGTTCTATGCAGCGCTCATCGCGGCTGCTATCCATGATTTTCGACATCCTGGCAAATCAAACAACTACCTAATCAAGGCGAAACACGACTTGGCTGTCCAGTACAACGACCGCAGTATTCTCGAGAGCATGCACGTCGCGGAAACGTTTTTCATTATGCGAAATCCTCTGTGCGATATCTTTGGTCGCATGAAAGATAAGCCATACCGTGAGATCCGAAAAGCCATCATCGAAATGGTGTTGAGTACAGACCTGTCGATGCATCTACAGCTGGTCGGAAACCTCAAGGCGTTGATGCTTCAGGACGCCAACGCGGGGAATAATAATGCGACAACTCGAGCAGTGACGGACCCAATGATGATCATGAAAGTCGTGATCAAGTGCGCAGACATCGGCCACGCTGCGAAAGAGCGGAAGTTGCATGTCCTCTGGTCTTCGCTCATCATCGAGGAGTTTTTCCTACAGGGCGACAACGAGCGAGCGAACAACTCCGACATCTCTCCGTTCATGGACAGGCATTCCGAGAACAGCGCAAAGGTATGCTATCTGCCTGCATTCTATCCTTCACGTGAAATTGTTCTGAGTGCAGAGCCTGATCGGTTATATCCTTGCTTTCACAGAACCAAGTGGGGTTCTTTGAGTTCATTGTTCTGCCGTTCTACGAAACGGTGTCGCAGGTGGTGTTCGACAAGGACTTCGCCGTGATCCACAACATCGCCAAGCTGAACTATAACTTATGGAAGGAGTCGGACCGGCGGCAGCTCTCGTCCATCGTGGCGATCAAGAATGAGGTGTTCCTGAACGACCACGTGCAGGTCACATAGCTGTTCGTCCCCCACCCTCTCCTCTGTGTGTGTGTGCATGATAGATAGATGACTCCAAGCAAGCCGCTCCCAAGAACCTTTTTACTCCAGCCTTCAATCAGAAAAGAACACCTTCATTTTGATTCTTCCTCCACACCAAGTTCCCCCAACTGTGATGCACATCGATGTGTCGGTTTTGATGTGGATTATCAGAGCCACCAAGTGTCGAGGTGGTGAAGAAATCGTGAAATGATGCATTTGAATGTTTTCTTTTTACCACTTCTGGTCTCACAAGCGAAAGACAGGCCTCTCAAACTACCCAGGAGCCCACCAGCATGCACAACTACAAGCCCTTCAAACAGACTACAGCAGCAGTTGCATGCGCACGACCAGCAAACCAGAATGGACGCACCAACTTACTGGATGTACGCCTTGGCGAGCACGACGGCTTCATCTACGTTCTCTACGGTCTTGGCCTGGCCCGTGGCGTTGAGCGCATCCTTGCCGCCGCCCTTGCCGCTCATGACCGACATGGCGTGGTTCACCCACTGTCGCGCGTCGAGCTTCTTCGCCTCGACGTGGTGCTGACTCACCTGCGTGAACGCGGCCGTCTTGTTCGCGTCCGCGTCAATGCTGATGATCATGAAGCTGCCGTTCGGCAGAATCGCGGTCATCGCCTCGAGCATGTCGCGGCCCAGCTTGGCGTCCGTGCCGACGTCAAACTTGACGACGATGATCTCCTGGCCGGCCTCCTTGGCCTTCGAAGCTTCCGCCGACGCGTCGCGCACGCCGTTCGCAGCGCGCGCGGCAGCAGCTTCCTTCTTGAACTTCTTGATGCGCTCAACAAAGGCGTCGACCTGCTTTCTGAACTTGTCCTTGGATGGCAGCGAGATTAGCGACACGTCCAGCAGCGGCTTGAACGCCGCGACGCTCTCGACCAGTTCGTTGCCCGAGAGCTTGTCGATCGCGTCCAGCTGCGCCTGCAGCGTGGCGGCGCGGGCCTCGGCCTCGCTCGCCAAGTCGCCAGTGTACGCCGAGACACGACGGATGCCCTTGGCGACCGCGCCTTCCTCGTACAGCACAAACTTCTTGGCCTCCTTCGTGTTCTTCATGTGGGTGCCACCGCAGAACTCTACCGAGTACGCGCTCCAGGCGCTGTTCTCGGGATCCTCAAGCATCGGAGCAATTTCCTGGCCAATCGAGACCACGCGCACAAGATCTGGGTACGTCTCGCCAAAGACCGCGCGGAGACCCTGGATACGCTTCGCCAACGCCTGCGGCGAGTTCTGCGTAAACACATCTAGACCCTGCTTGATGATACCGTCGCAGATCGCCTCCACTTCCGCAAGCTGCTCTGGCTTGAGCGCCTTGTTCGCCGTGAAGTCGAAACGCAGACGCGTCTCGTCAACCAGCGAACCGCGCTGGTCCACGTTGTTGCCGAGCACCTTGCGCAGCGCAAAATTGAGCACGTGGGTCATCGTGTGGTTCGGCGCGATCTTGCTGCGACGCGCGTAGTCCACCTGGGTCTGCACCGAGTCACCGACCTTGATAGAGCCGCTCGTGATTGGACCCATATGCATCACGTATCCCGCGTAGGATTCAACCGAATCGACCTCCAACGTGAAGTTCGCGGTCGAGAGCACACCTGTGTCGTAGATCTGGCCACCGGCCTGCGCGTAGAACGAGGTCTTGTCCAGGATCACACCGACGCGACCGAAGTCGCCGGCCTTGACTTCGTCCACAAACGCCGAGCTCGTCTCGGTCGTCGTGAAGATCGCAACCACCTTCGAGTCGAGCGTGATGTTCCAGTCGTACTTTGGGAAGTCGTCGGTCGGCTTGATCGCCTTGCCGGCGAGCGCGCTCGTCTCGTTCGCTTCCAGCACGAGAGGACGCGCGCCGCTGTTGCCGCCCTTCTTGCGGTCCATCTTCGAGCGCTCGCTCTGGAGACGCATCTGCTGTTCATAGCCCTTTACGTCGACCGTCATGCCGACCTCTTCGGCCATGATCTGCGTCAAGTCGAGTGGGAAACCCATCGAGTCGTAGAGGAAGAACGCGTCTTCGCCTGGCACGACAAGACCGGCGTCGCCCTTCGTGTTGGACTCGCGGATCGACTGCGCAATCTTCTTAAAGCGGTCAATGCCCTTGTTCAGCGTGCGGCCGAACGACTGCTCCTCGTCGAGAATGATCTCCTGCACCTCCTGCTGCTTGCTCTTGAGCTCTGGGAACGCCTCGTGGAGCATCTCGACGACGACTGGCACAAGTTCGGCCAGGAACCCGATCGGCGCGTTCAGGAACTGCTGGCCATAGCGCACCGCACGACGCAGGATACGACGAAGTACGTAGCCACGACCGTCGTTACTCGGGATCGCGCCATCCGTGATCGCAAACGTCAACGTACGGATGTGATCCGCGACGACACGGTACGCCATGTCGCGCAGTGTCGGGTCTTCGGCGCCGAGCTTGCCAGTGTACTCTTCGGCCTTAGTGGACTTCTGGATCGCAGCAAACAGCGGCGTGAACACGTCCGTGTCGTAGTTAGACGTCTTGTTCTGGAGGATCGATGCCAAGCGTTCAAAGCCCATGCCCGTGTCGACGTGCTTGCTCGGCAGTGGCACGAGCTTGCCGTCCTGCTCGCGGTTGAACTGGATGAACACGTTGTTCCAGATCTCAATCACGTCCGGCAGGTCGGCGTTCACGAGCTTCGACGCGTCGCGGTTGCCAATGCGGTCGTAGTGGATTTCTGTGCACGGGCCGCACGGACCGACGTCGCCCATCTCCCAGAAGTTGTCCTTGCAGCCGAACGGCAGCACGCGCTCCGCTGGCAGGTAGTTGAGCCAGAGCAGGCGCGTCTCTTCGTCGGCCGGCAGGTTCTGCTTCTCGTCACCGCCAAAGTACGTCGCGTACAAGCGGTTAGCATCGATGCCATACACCTCCGTGAGCAATCGGAATGACATGTCGACAGCCTCTTTCTTAAAGTAGTCGCCAAAGCTCCAGTTGCCGAGCATCTCAAAGAACGTGTGGTGGTACACGTCCTTGCCGACGTCGTCCAGGTCGTTGTGCTTGCCGCCGGCGCGGATGCACTTCTGCGAGTTCACGGCGCGCGTGAGCTTGGCCATCGGGTGCGACGGGTCCACTTGGCCCAAGAAGATTGGCTTGTATTGATTCATACCGGCGTTGATGAACAACAGCGTTGGGTCGTCGAGCGGCACCACGGGGCACGATGGGTAGAACGTGTGCGGGGACACCGGGTGGTTCTTGAAAAAGTCCACGAACGTCTGGCGGATGCGCGTGGCCGGCCATTCGTTGCCAGAGTCTGAGCTCGTGGCCAACGTGGCGACCTGCGCCTCGAGGGCGGCGATGCGGGCTTCCGTCTGCGCCATTCCTGTTTCCAGCCAAGCAACGCGCTGCGTGAGCTCACCAGCCATTCAAATTCAGGAAAGAGAGGGTGTGTGTGTATGTGCTACTGGCAGATGCACAGAGAGAGCGAGGCGGGTGGGGGCTTACGTGCTGCTGCGTCTGCTTCTTTCTTTCTCGTGATCTGCTGGCTGGAGCTCTTGGCTCGTGGGGCGAATCGGAGAATGAGTGAGGGGCGAAAGGCTCGAGGTGGATGGATCTGAAAAAGAAAAAACGTGTGGAGCTTCCTTGGTGGGGGTTTTCAGCCAATGAGAGTGAGCAAAGAAGGTTCTTCAAGTGGAGAGGAGGGTTGGAATTGGTGGAAAATGCGAGAGTGAGGTTTTCAAGCCAGATGGCCGGCAACGAGCGGGACGTTTGCTTGGTGATGAGCTCGGCGTCATTCCGATCGACTGTGGATGAATGAATCGGCTCTGACTGATGTGTGTGGGGGTTGATTGACTGCCTGACTATGGAGGTTGGCTACGCAGTGTATCAACGGGAGTGACGCCGTGCCGCATTATTTTGCTTTGCGTGTGGAGATCATTGCTTTGTGTGTGGGCCGGTGTTCTGATGGATCGGATTTTGGTTCTTATGGCTGGGGAGTAACCACCAACTGAGCATTCTACGATCCTGGACGGTCGGTCCCAAAGGAACTTTGCAACTAACGCCCGTCTCGCAGTTGCATGCTAAATACTACCAGCAACCAGGACGACAAGTGTTCATTTCGAGGATAGAAACGACCGCGTTCGGTGCTCAGGTGCGCATAGGGTCATTTCAGTTCATTGACTCTCCTGGTGTACGTTCTCACCTTGTGATCAAGGTGACGCGCTGCACTCGAACGAGTGCGTTCACCTGGCTCTAGATGCTGGAGAACCATGTCTTGACGATAGCACTCCTGTTCGAATATCGCGGAGCCATTGAGATTCAGCTGGAAGGCCGTGTGGCGACCAACTGACGCGTTGCTCTCTCGGTTGCTCACTGGTTCTGCTACTTGTATATGGACGAGGGGGCTCTCACTGCTCGCGGTGGTTATGACCTGCTCTGTGAAGTGGGCTGCGCTTGGGTTATGATAGAAACGGTCTTCAGAAAGAAACACACTCCTTACGTTACCCCCTGTCCAATGTCCCACGATGTTGGTTGGTTAGCGAAATGCGAGTGCCATCGGCTCGCGGGCGACTGTGAGCAACACGTTCTGGACACGTTCTGAGCACCGAGAAATATATACTACCGTAAGGCACACAACAACCCCCTGGGAATTTTGCAATGAGGGGCAGTTCTTTGTGTAACAGTATGAAGCCTCGTGGAGATATAAATTTCATTTTGAACCCATTGGGATATCACAGAACGGATGCACGCATGCATGCATACGAGATACACCTGGCACGCGTGAACAAAGCCAACGGACTCGTGGCAGCCACTACTTTGTGACTTATCTTGACTCTCAATGCTGCTTACAAAGCTCATGCTACTCTTGAGGCTGGTAGCTGTGTAGTCTTGCTTCGTTGTTGGACGAAGGAAGTCTGACTTTTCATACAATCTGGTTTGATGTTGAGCATGAGGTGAGCATATTGTCTGTGTGGGTGGGAGCAATGTGTGAGAAGAAACAGCATTGTGAGTGGGGGGGATTGCTGTGTGTCCTACGGTATTATGCAGGGTTTATGTGTCCCACATACTTTATCTCATTCCCAGCTTTTCCCATACACAGGGATCCACGTTTTCCCGTTTGAAAATTGGCGCCAGTTTGTTTTTCCCATTTCCCATTCCGCGCAGTGCTGATCTGGTAAGAAGCAAGAGTCATGGCGCTCTCGGAGCAGCAACAGGAGCCGCCCACGAAGAAGTCCAAGAAGACGCTCATGGCATTCCGCGCGGACCACGCGGAGCGCTTTGGCCTTCGCGTTGCAGCGCGCGATCCAGACGATGCGGCGCACGTGACGTCGTGCGTGTGCCGCTTCTGTGAGGCGTTCGGCCGCGAAGACAGCAGCAACAACAGCAGCGGCAACAGTGGTCAGGAGCAGCAGCAAGAAGACTCAGTGAGCGAGCGCCGAACGAGACGCAAGACTCAGCGCATCAAGTTCTTCAAGACGTTCCGAACTGACCTCTACACGCAGCACCTGCTCAAGGAGCACCCGTGCAAGTGGGCCGCGTACCAGCAGCTGCGCAGCGAGAGCGATAAGCAACATTTCTTCGGAGGCGCCAGCTGCGACCTGACTTTCGGCATCAAGGCGTCAATTGTGGACACGATCATCGCTAGGCTGCTGTTCGATCCAGATGATGTGGACGGTGCCGCGTCGCTTACGCGCGCGCTCAACGTATTTGAGCCCAGCGGCAGCGGAAAAGGCGGGTACGTCACGCGTATCAAAACGCCCAAGCGGTTCTCGCTGCTGGTGGGGGTTGTGGCGACTGGCGCATCGTTCCGCCACGCTACGCGCATTTTGGAGACTGTGGCTGATGAAACCGGACTCGCATGCTTTGGAGATTGCGATAACGTCGAGGCGTCCAACTGCGTGCGTGTCGCATGCGCCGTGACGCTGCAGCAGCTGAGCGATGTGCTTAGCTCTCTTACCGGGTTTTCCCTCGCGCTGGACTCTGTTACTGACCATAGAGCGTCGTATCTCGACGTGCGTGCGCGCTTCGCGGTCCAAGGCGTGCTCTACGACTTCCACTTGCTCACACTACCCCTGCACATGCACCACAATGAACGCATAGTGTTCAATGTGCTCGTCGAGTTTCTGGATGCGCTTTACGCTCCATGGAGAGACATCCTGGTCGGTGTCGTTGTCGACGGCGCTGACACGATGGCAGCGCGAATTCGTGGACTAGCGACACTGCTTGAGCGCGAAGCTACTACTGGACGCAAGCTGCTGCGTGTGTGGAGTGGATTCTCCCAACTCGACCGTATCATGGCGCAGGTCTGCCAAGCTCCACTTGGCGGAACTTTCTGCAGCACCATGACTGCACTGATCGGGTACCTGCGTCACCAGCCAACTCTGCTAAAGCAAATGCAGACGACGCCTCCAAAAGCCGCTGATACTACTGGCACTTCGGGCTTGTTGTCGATTGAACAGAGTTGTAGCTGGCTGACAAGCAACATCATCGAACTCCAGACCCATTTCGAGACCACGAGACCGCCATGTGCGCCGATGAAAAGCTGGTGGGTGTTGCTGTTCACAGTGCATAGTTTTGTGCGTGAGGCGAACGCCGTGATTGCTCGACTGCAAGGATCAACGGCGTCAAGCGTCTCCAAAGAGCACGCTGCTATCCACAGACTCGTTTCCACGTACTGCCGCATGACAAAGATGGTGGGTCCACTCTCAGAAGCTGAGCTTGCCTCGATTGACCGGTCTTGCCACGAAGTGTACGGACAGTTCGTGTTAAGCCATGCAGACGCGTTTGCGCACATTGAGCGCGACTTGGATGTGTGGGTTGTCCAAGCTCTTGCTCAGTTGGACGCCGAGGAAGTGCGCCTTTTGGGTATTGATGTCGCGAAACTCTTTGTGCAAGGCGCAAGCAGTGTCTACGAGATTGTGGCAGTAGCAGCGGGCGATCCTGACTCAGCGAGCAGCGACTACTACGATGAACCGCCTTCCTCAGCAGCGCTACCTGCGGAACTCGTGAAGATGGACATGCGCGCGTTCAGCGAACTGCTCTCAGAGCATACCCCGCGTTTGTCGAAGCGCCTTTCCGCCACGAAGATTCACAAGATCGCCCAGGACTTTGCTGCGCTGCGGCGCGCGTACACAAACGAAGAGATTTCTATCATCGCGTTCGACAAGAGCGCGGATCCAGCGAGCAGCTACAACGACTCGTGGACTGTCATCGGCAAGCATTTTCCCGACCTGCACAGTTTCTGTGGCGACTTGGCGTCGACATTTCCAAGTGCATCTATTGCGAGTAGTGCTCGTGGTAGAAAGGGTGAGGAGAGTGATGAGCTGTCTGTTATCGTCGGCCGGGAGCGAGATGCGTTCCAACAGCGGCTCACCAACTTCGCGGTCGAAGGCGTGCTCCAGTGTAAACAGTACGCTCAACTTGTTCGGCTCGCAGACAGCTTGAAATGAGGTAAAAATCTGTCATCTTATGCTCCCATTTTTGAGTCTGCAAAGAGTCCCCATGCCGGGCTTGTTACTGGAGCGTCGGTGCAATATCGTGTCTTACTTAAGAGCTCACCACTCAGTTTGATATGATATGTCTGCACCTCCATCCAGAATTCACCTCCGGACACTAGTATAGCATACGAAACCTCTAGAGTGTTCACGCTTTATGAGTGAGTATATTGGCGTTGGTCGTGAACCAATGCCACGTTCACAGCTGAGAGGGGGAAAAAAGCAATAGGAAAATCGTTGTCACCCAGCAAATGCATGAACCCAGTCGCCACAGAATTACGCCATGTCCATATGGTGGACAGTGCTGGAAGATGTCATATCATATCATCATCCTTGAAAGCCTTCAACGAGAGCTGTGGCTACGGCGAGTGATTCCGAATGGGGCAACTGGGTAATGTGTCATCAAGCAGGTGAGCGTTCACCTGGGCGATACAAAACCAGGTTCCTCCACTGGTGGTGGACAGCATTTTAACCGTATTGGTGTTCGTTTCGAACCGATCGGCTCTTTTATTCTCATCGAAGAGCGAGTGCCAGAGGGAAAACGAATTCGAGTGGAGCGTCAAGCGACTTTTTCGCTCTGAGGTTCGCGGGGTTTTGCTGCTCTGTCTGTAGACGCCAAGCACGCACTACTCATCGCCTCGTCCGTTGCATTCGCATGAACGAAAGAGAAACCCCAAGAAGCGCTCTCCATTTTGGCGCCAACTTCGTTGTAGAACACTTCCACTTCGTCTTGGTGAATCATTACGGCGTGACGTGAGTACAAATACATTTGTGACATCTAGTACTTCGCCACCAGCTCGTCTTTGTTGGTGTTCTTGTATCAATACGTCACTTTTGCTTTAAAAAAAACATTTTTTGCGTTTTGGAATGGAAAATCTGCTCAAAAGTGGTGGGTTTCATTTTCCGTTGCGGAATCCACAAAAGTATTCAGCTGACGCCAACCATTGGGTTCATTTTTAACTGAGATCCTCCCCTCTCTCAACACAACGCACACACACTCTTCCGTTGAAGAGGCGGGCGGCAAGTGCGCCATTCGAGTTTCCGCCACCAAGCCCGCACTCGACGAGCTGGAGAGAGAGCAAAAGAGAGAGTCAAGAGACAGAGGACACGCAAGCGAGCGAAGATGGTGGGGGCTGTGAGCGCCTCTGGCGCGAACACAGCCAAGCGCAAGTGGGCCGAAGTGGACTGGGAGATCGCGATGGCGGCGCAGAGCTTCGTCGCGGTGTACGCCGACCCCGTGCAGGACGAGCCAGACGAGTTTGAAGAAAACGTGGAGAAAAAGACAGCGAAGGCGGCAGTGGCCAAGAAGAAGGGCAGGAAGGGCAGGAAGACGAAGAAGGAAGACGAGAAATCGGCACCAACGGCGACTGCTGCGGCGAAGGCGAAAGGGAAAGGAGCTACCGCTGCCAAGGCGAAGGAGAACGCCAAGCCCACTCCAACAACGCCAGCTCGTTCAAAGCGCGCATCATTATCTGCGAACAATAACGAGGAAAAAGAAGAAGAAGAAGAGAAAGACAACGATGACGATTCTGGCAAGAAACAAAAAGAAGAGGCTAAATCTGTTGCTGAAGCGCAGCCGGTGGAAGAGTTCTGGGTGGCGCTGCTGCTGGATGATGTGACGCAAGACATGCTCGAGGACGAGGATGCAAGTGTCCACATCACGTGGCTCAACAAAGTGCCTGGGCAGAAGAAGGACCGATATGTGTATGCGTACGACGACACGATCGCGGTGCAAGCGATCTTGTGCCACGTCTACATGAACGAGTTTGACGATGAATCATTGGAAATCACGCCCAAGTCGCTCAAGCGGGTAAGTGCATCTGTGTGTATGAATTTCTTCAGCTAAATGGCGAGTTGAGGTTCTCATATATTTGTGCATGAACAGATTCATCGGAGCGTCGAGCGCACGAAGTTGGGCGGCGGTGAAGGCGATGATGAGACTGACAATGAGAAGCCACCACCTTCACGCATAAAGTCACGTCCAGGTGCGAAAGTGTCGACAAGAGAGAGCAGTGGCGGAGGTGGTGGAGGGCGGAGTGCACGAAGTGGAGCTCCGAAGAAGCTCAGTAAACGAGAGGAGAACCTTCTCGTCCCGCCACTCTACACTACCGTGGATCTGGACAAGTACGAAGACCAAGAACTTTTCGGGACGCACGCTCTCATGGAATTCAAGCAGGATTCGTTCTGCGCGAACAGAGAGGTGATCCGCGCTGTGCTGACGAAGAATCACAAGCTGCTGAAAAAGCTGACAACTGATAAGGCGGTGTACAAAGGGGTCAACTCGTTCGCAGCTGGTCGCAGCGCTGACATCAACGTGTCGGCACTTCAGTACGCGATCGATGCGGATGACATCGCTGCAGCTAGAATGCTCATCAAGGCGCGTAAAATTGACAAGGATCAGTTGGCGAAGGCACCTACGATCTCTCTTCCGTCGCACTCAACTGGGAAGCATACGAGCGCTTTCAGTGACTACAATCGGAGAGCTATCAACGCCAGTCGAGGTGGCAAAGAAGGCAACATGGCGCTGATTTCCACCAGCGCCATGATCACTGACGAATGTGAGGCTCGACGGCTTTGGGAGAGTACAACTGCGAGCGTGAAAATGCTGACTGTGCTTTATCCGACCGGTAACTGGACAAGCGAATACCAGACGCCGTATAACGTCGCCAGGTCGGCCCGAATGGGAAACTACAAGTTTGTGGCAAAGCTCATTGAGACACTCTACAAAAACGGAGGTTGGGGATTCAACGATCTGCACTACAAGGTTCTTTCCGATACCGACGAGGATTTGCCTGCGTTCCGCAACGTCTCTGCAATCAAGATGGCTTCGCAAACGAGGATTCGACCTCTTCATTTGGCAGCTATTAATCCAAACACGAAGTACCTAGAAGCGCTGTGGGAAAGTTCAGGGACCGAGTGGAGCGGAGCTAAGGATACGAGTGGTTACGAGCCGATTCACTTCGCTGCGGCATGTGAAGGAACTGGACCACTCAAGTTTCTCTTGGATCGGAAAGTGAACGTGTTCGTGCGCTCGAAATCGCGGGAGACGCCAATGATTCGAGCTCTTCTCAGTTCAAGAGAGGATAACGCCATTTTCATGCTTGACCACGCTGCAGAGGAGGATGAAGAGAACGTAACCAAGCTTGTTACCGAGCGAGGTCCAAGTTCAAGACAGCCAATCCATTACGCTGCTCAGCAAGGGTGTGCGAGAGTGATCGAGAAGCTGCTTCAATGCGGAGGAGAAATAAACAGCGCTGCAGCTGACAAGATGACTCCGCTTTGCTATGCTGCGCAAAGTGGTCATTTTGACTGTGTCAAAGTCCTGCTGGACCATGGCGCGAAGGTTGACGCTGGGGACAAGCTGAAGAAAACTCCGTTGATGTACGCAGTGAAAAACGGTCACACGCGAATCGCTGCACTGCTGATCAACCACGGCGCGAATGTGAATGCGTACGACACGTCGGAGAACAGCGTCGTTCACTACGCTGCGAGTTATGGTTGGAACACGTGCCTGCAGCTGCTCGCTGATGCCGGAGCTGATTTTTGGGTGCGCAACTCCTGGGGGTTCGTTCCTCTCATCTGCGCGTTGTTGAAGCAACGTCTGTCTTCGTCCGAGTTCATTCTTGAGCACGACGAAAACAAACGGTTCTTGGACTTTCGCGATCGCCAGGGCTGTACGATGCTCTTCCTGCAGTGCAAGCATTCCACGGACGTGTCGCAAATCAAGTATTTGCTCGAAAAGGGACTGAATCCAGACATCTGCGACTCGGAGAAGGAGTACCCGCTACAGATGCTGATCAATCGAGCGTCTCGCGCGAAGAAAGCTGGCGGTGCCGACGAGAACGCTTCGTTTTACGAAGAGTCGATTCGCTTGCTGCTCCAAGCAGGTGCTCAACCGCAGTATGATATCGAAAAGCCAAAGACAGGTGATGTCCAAGAGAGCGAGAAGACTGTGCTGTGGCAACCTTTGCAGCTTGCGATGCAGGGATCCTTGGATCGTATCTTTGACATGATGCTCAACGAATTTGGTGCAAATCCAAGCGCGACCGCATCGAATGGCTCCGATGCGTGGACCGTTGCAGCTTCGCTTGCGGGTCGTGGCGACTACTACCTAGAAGCACTGCTGGAGCATCATTCGAAGACGCAGAAGGGCAAGAAGATTGAGCTCAGTGCAAGAGAAGGTGTCGCCGCCAAAGACAATTTCTTCCACATTGTCGGACGAAACAGTGCGAAGGATCCGACCTCTCCTGCTCTTATTCGGCAGTGCGTCGAGAAATGCGTCCATCCATCCAAGCTGATGAATGAGAAAGACAGTGACGGACGTAGCCCGTTGCTGGTTCTTCTGGCTCAAGAGCGCAAGATTCGGACAATGCCACAGTCTGGCTCGGAGGTGAGCACTCGTCTTGAGGAGTACCGGAGCTGCGACGAAAAATATTCCGAGCTGGTTGCTATCATTGCCGAGAGGACGACGAGTGAGAAAGCTTTCGTTCGTTACGTTCCAAAGAACAAGCTGGAAGGCATTGTCCAGCACAAAGCCCAGGTGGGCGAACAGCAAAATACTGGTGAAAGCGAAGATGAAGCATACAGCGACAACGGGAGTGGCAGTGAGAGTGGAGGCGAGAGTGACAGTGACAGTGACAGTGGCAGTGAAAGCGACGCAGGAAGTGAGAACGCCAGTGAGAGCGAGAACGTAATGTACTCGGCTCCAAAAAGCAAAAGCAACGCTGCCAGCGCTCACGGCAAAGGTGATGCGGATTTGGCGCTCGTGAAGTTTGAAACCGCACTACACTTGGCAGCGAATCGAAAGCTGACCTGTGAAGCTTCGGATGTCACGCAGAAGTGGCTCGGTAGCAACCTCATCAGTATCCTCTTTGAGAAGCAGGGTCGCTTCTTTAACGCTGGAACAATCAACTTCCCAGACTTCGTCAATAACAAAACTGCACTACAGTACGCGGTCGAGGCGAGTGACTTGGAGAGCACACGAGTCTTGTTGGTGAGCGGCGCCGACCCAAATCTCTCTCCGTTCCGGTGCGAAGTTTGCCAAGCCAAGTTGCGTACTCCCAGTGATGAGCAATGCGTCTCCAACTGTGGAGTCGAGCTGATCGACACCGCTCTCTTCACCGCTGCTCAGAAAGAACGATTGGAGATTGTGAAGCTGCTGCTAGCTCATGGAGCGAGAGTCATGTGCTTTGGACAGAGGTCGTTGAACACGCCTCTTCATGTCGCTCTAAGGGCGAACAACGCTAGCATCACGAAAGAACTTCTTGCGCATGGTGCGAATCTGAGCAAGCGCAATGCTAGCGGCGCTGCTCCATTGCACTTTGCAGTCCAAGCGAAGCACTCCATTCCAGAATCGGAGCCGCATCAAGATGAGGTCAACTACACTGACTTAAGCAAATTGTCGTCGTCATCGTCATCACCATCGTCTGCGCACGCGAGCGCGACAACTGCGACGCTCTCGGCCATTCAAGTTGCGCTCCAAGACAAAAAGGCATCGCAAGCTGTTATTTTGAAGGATAGCAAGTCGCTGACGCCGATCCATTTTGCAGCTGCGAATCGGGATCTAGCGCTCCTTCGTGACCTGATCAAGGCGAGCACTGACAAAACTGCGGCAACGAATATTCGAGATGAGTTTGGACGCACGCCATTGCATTACGCAGTGAACAAGGCGACGATGAGTCCAGATGCTTCGTTCGAGGTCGAGAGATTCCTCTTGCAAAGCGGTGCTGACGCCAACTTAGTGGACCAATTCGGCTTCACGCCGCTGCACTTCGCTTTGCTTAAGGTGGACTTCAACTGGCACAAGAAATACGATGAGGACCAAAACGAAAAGCATGCAAAGCAGACGCAACAAGATCGCGATGACGGAATTTATGAAGAGAAGCGGCAACAGGCGTTCTTGAATGTGCTGGCAGAGATCCCAGGTGACGAGACTGATCCGGTGGAAACAGTGTCGAATCTCGCCTCAGTTCGCGGCATCAACGTGATGCTTCAAGACGCGCTGGGGCGATCGCCATTGCATCTCGCTGCAGCAACAGGTGCTTTTGTCTGCGTGTCGATGCTCATTTCTGCGTGCGCAAAGGACTCGGACAGAATGAAGCTGCTCGCGCTCAAGGACAAGGAGTCATTCACCGCTCTCGGCCGAGGTGTGCTGCACTTGCGCCAGACGTCTATCATGACACTGCTGCAGAACAAGGCGGATGTCCAAGGCACAATTTGCATCAAAACTTGGCAAGACGAGAGAGATACAAATGGTGACAAGCAAGTGAAGATCCAATACTTCAGCTACTTCTACCACGCTGTCAAGAACTCTCTGACGGGTATTTGCCACATGCTGCTGACTGCGAAGTTCTCTCTGCGTCAAGCGATCGAGGACGCTGTGAGCTGTGGTCAGTTCCAGTTGGCGTACAACTTGATGATCGGAACTGAAGTGTCCAACGACAGCACGTTGCTCGCTCGCGTCAGCGACCGCAAGGAGAATCTGTTGCATACGCTGGCAAAAGTGAACAAGCCTTTTGACAAGCTTGCTCGCACGATCGCATGGACTCTTGTGGATGCTGGCGCCAGCCTCAAGCAGCGCAACGAAAACGGTAACACCGTGTTACACTACGCGGCGAAAAATGGCAACATCCACCTGCTGGACTTCCTTCTACACAACAAGAGTGACGTGAATCAAGCAAACGACGATGGCGAGACTCCGCTGCTGTACGCAATGAAGAGGTCAAAAGTGCTGAGCCAGACCAAGGTGATCCAGATAATGAAATACCTGATGACCAAGCCTGGCTTTGACATTCACGCGAAAGACAAATCGGGCATGAACATCCTGACTGCGTTCTTGGACCGCTTTGCTAACGCGATGAATACCGATACGTCGCACTTTGTTTGGGTCGAGAAGCTGCTGAAGAAAGGAGTGGATCCGAATGGCATGTTTGCAAGCTTGACGCGAAAAGATTTGTATGAGAACAAGGCACTCGCTGATTCCAGCGCGACGACCAAGATGCCTGCGCTCGTTCGAATGGTCTACGCGCCATCTTCTTATGCGCGATACCACAGCATTGCTTTGCTATTACGCTATGGAGCGAAGATCGCCAGTGTGGACGAAAATGGCAACTCGCTCTTGATGCACGTGGTGGCGAAGAACCTGGTGTCTGAAGTGAAGTTGGCGCTCGGTCAGGCTAAGCGTGTGCCAGACCCGACTGTCCCGCGAGAAAAGAAGATTTTCAAGTCGGTGCACATTGCCCCCGCTGATGTGAAGGCTGCTCTTGTGCAGACGAATGATGCTGGTCAGACGGCCCTGCACTTTGCCATCAAGCCATTTGAATTCGAATCGTTCGAAAATGTCGTCCTGGTGAAGTTGCTCGTGGACGCTGGCGCGAGCATTCGCGCGAAGGATTCTGCTGGGCGCTCAGTCTTGGACTACACCCGCGGCCAGTCCTCGCGTTTCGTTTTCCGATTCCTCAAAGCGCAGTACCCTCAGTCGGTATCTCAATCAGAGGAAGCGTTCTTCGGAGCCGTGTCGGGAGACGAACACATGTTTGACAGCACGCCGGACTACTCTACTGATGCTCGCGAATATTTGGTGGAGTGCGAGCAAAATGGAAAAATCCAGCGCAAGCGTGTTGATCCGCAAGTGAATTCGAACTGCGACGTCGGTAAAGTCAGTCGGGTGTACTCAAAGATCGATGAGACTGGAGCGCTGATCAAGGGCGAAGAGTACGACGCGTTGTTGACGAAAGTTGACGTGAAGAACGGACGCTTCGGGCTGAACGTGTTTTACCGTCTGCAGCTTGTCCAAGACGAGATTCAGGGAATCTTCATCGTGTTTACAAACTGGGGGCGCATTGGTGAGACTGGCAAGTTTCAGAATACGCCATTCCATTCGTCAGATGATGCAATCGCGGAGTTCAAAAAAATTTTCCGTGCCAAGACTGGAAATCAGTGGGAAGGGCGCGACTCGTTCGTGAAACAGAGCAAGAAGTACAACCTCGTCCAGCGTGTGAACACGCACACGAAGGTGGACAACGAGGTCACTGCGTCGTTCACAGAACTGTCGAAAGAAGTGTCGTTCCCCGCGTTTACAGATACTGCGAGCTTCCCTCCCAATGTGGTGACACTGCTGGACGCCATCACCGACATTCGCAATCTTGAGCTGGCTGCGACGGAGAACTGCAACTACAAGGACAGTCTGCCCCTCGCAAAGGAAGAAGAGCTTTATGCTGCGCTAGAGAAGTTGCTGGAGATTCGGGCTATCATTGAGGAGCGAGACGAAGTGAACAAGTCTATCGCGGAGGTGAACGGGAACATGACCGAAGAAGGCGCGTCATCGCTCACGGATCTCTCGGAGAAGTACACTGACTTGACTGAGGTAATCAGTGAGAAGAGCAGTCGGTACTACGAGGTGATGCCGTGCAATGAAGACGCGTTTGGGTCGTCGATTCAGGCTTTTGACAGCATCCCGAACGTGAACAAGGAGATCACTCGCTTGCGCTTGTTGATGGACATCATGGGCGCCTACAAGATGCTCTTGGGAGCGAAGCGACTGCAGCACGAGATCCACCCTCTTGAGTACTGCTACAATTCGATGCAAGTGCGCTTGTCACCCATGGTAAGCGATGCTCAAGAGACCGAGTTACTGAAGAAGTACTTTTTCAATGGTCTCCGATCGAGCCAGAAAAGTATGTACCGGGTCGCAAATGTGTTCCACGTCGACCGCCAGGGTGAGAAATCGCGCTTCATGGAGTTCCAGGACGCAAACCCGAAGTTCAAGTCCAAGCACTCGCACTTGCTGTGGCATGGCACGCGTCGCACCAACCTCATGGGCATTCTCTCGCAGGGATTGCGCATCGCGCCACCAGAGGCTCCTCACCACGGGTACATGTACGGCAAAGGGTTGTATTTCGCAGATGTGACGGCCAAAAGTGTGGACTACTGTGGCTCTCCGTACAGGCTCAAGAGCACCAGTGTCAACAAAGACGGCAAGACGGTTGAGACTCAGCGCAAAGTGTTCTACATGCTGCTCTGTGAAGTGGCAACTGGAGACACGACAGAGTTGGTGAGTCCGACTTTCTCCGAGACAGTTCCGGAAGGCATTGAGAGCGTGAAGGCTTTGTCGACGTATGTGCCGGATCCTGCAGGCTGGGTCGTGTCGCCAGAGAGTGGAGCGTTGTTGCATCTGGGTAAGGTGGGTGTGGTCGGTGTCACCGTTCCGATACCTGTGGCGTGGGCGAAGACAGAGTACAATCTTCAACCGACTGTCTGGTACGAGCAACGGTCAATGTTCACAAACGAGACTCAGCAAATCCTCAACACCGTGATTGACACGCTCAATGTCGGCGAGATCTTCACAGTGGAAGATGCCAAAAAGAGCCACTTCATGGAGTACTCCCATTTCAGCAGCGGCAAGAAAATCACGGTGGAGCTGCTGGCGAAAGAGAGTGAGGACTGTCAAGCCGATGCGGCAAGCGGCGTCCTCGATGTCGGTCCGTACTGCGACGCGAGTGTCAAAGTGGTGTTCAGCAGCGACCAGTCGACGTACAGCTACTTTGCGAAGCGCTACCGCAACATGCTCAGCAAGTTTCCCCTCGAGCGTGGGTACACGCTGCAGCGCCCGACACTTTCCGACTACAGCGAGTACATTGTGTACAACGAAGCCCAGGCACGCATCCGCTACCTGCTCGAGGTCGAGCAAGTGTAGGTATCAATCCAGCTCTGACCCAGCAGCTACTTGAACACATGCGCATTTTGAAGGGAGACTCGCCAAAGAATATTCAATACAATGTTCATATTCAACGCGCGGTTTGAATCAGCATCGCCACTCATTCTTCAACTCTGTCAATATGAAAATAGGTCGCCAATTATGACTCGCAAGCCACCACTCACCACTATAAATACGAGTGCTTTTCATCACCTACACGATGTCTTCCGACTGCGCACAACCAGTAAGCAGCGTACATCCTTGAAGCTCCTGCGTCCTGGCCATCTCACCAAGGACTCCTCGTGCTGAACGTCGTTCCTCCGTGAAGCCGCTTACTCGTAGAATCATGAAGCGCAAGCAGCTCCTCGCGGTCTGCGAGCAGCTCGTCAAGTCGTTCAATCCTGACAAGATGACGGTCGACGCGCACGCCGAGGAGGAACTCCGCGACTACGAGCCAACCGACCGCCACTTCCTCCAGCAAGTGTTCTACGGCTCATACCGCTACCGCGAGCTGCTCAAGTCACTTTTGACGCATTTTCTGAACACCAACTCGAGCAAAGTGAGCCGCAACGACTTCACAAAGTTCATGATCGTCGGGTACCTCGCGATTTTTCGGCTAGAAGAAGTTGGGACGGGCTCATTTGCGTCGCTCGTGGCGGCGCTCGACCCGACGAGCATGCACGTGTTCCTCTCGTACCTCTTCGACAAGAGCAACCTGCTCGGCGTGATCAAGAGCGAGTGGGTGCGCATCCTCGATGAGACTTTCGTGGAGACCGAGATCATCGGCAAGATGCTCAAGTTTGAAGACGAAATTGGCATTCTGCTGCAACAATTGCACGCCAAGGCGTTCGGCCAGGCGGCGTCCAAAGAGAGTCTTCGTCTGGCCGGCGGTATTGTCCCGGTTGAGAAGAAAGCGCTGACAGTGCCCATCGCCCCAAAGATCACACAGCCACGACCACGCCAAGCGATGGAGCCGATCAAGATCCCGCAGGAAGTCAAGGCGAACCCCGTGCCCGCGAACCTGAACCAGCTCACGCTCAGCAACCTGGAGAAGCAGCAGGCGGACCGCAAGAGCAAGATCAAGGACCAGGTCGCCAAGAAGTACGAGGACGCCTTCAAGACCATGTTCCAGTTTGAATCGACGGCCAAGAGCAACCTGGAGAGCGTGCGCCAGGAGGTCGAGGCGGTGAGGAACGCCCAGCTCCAGTTTGAATTCAAGGCGAAACCCGCACCGGATATTAGAAAGACTCAGCAGCAGGAGGTGAAGCTCAACACGGCAGCAATCTTGCGCGAAGACGCGCTCTACAAGAAGAAACAGGCGAAGGACGCACAGCTGATCCATGCGTATGAGACTGAGCTCCGTGATCCGATGGACTTTTACCGCTGGCAGAACGATATGCTCCAGCAAGACGAAGATACTCGGAAAGCCGAGGTCGAGAAGCGCCGGCTGGAGATGGTGCAGGCCCAGTACGAAGCCATCGAGGCGGCCCACCGCGCGAAAATGGAGAACCGCGAGGTCGCGATCCAGATGAAAACGGTCTCCAAGGACCTCGAGGCTCAGCGCTTGCAAGAAGAAGCCAAGTTGGAGGAGCACAATCGTCTGCAGATGGCGGAGCTTAAGCGCGTTCGAGAGACTGCGCCTCGCGAGGCGGAGACCAAAGTCAAGGACGAAAAGTCCCGACAACGCGAAAAGCTCAACGAGTTCCTTGCTGCTGAGCGCGAGCGGAAAGCTGCCCAGGACACCCTCGAGCAGGCTCAGCGCGAAGAGCTGATCCGCCAGATCCGAGCGTTAGATCGCGTGCATCGCGAGCATGTCGTGGTGTTTGACCCTACTGAGACTGCGCAGTTGGGGCTACTCGAGGAGATGTCGCTCGCGGAACTCAAGGAGCGTCTCCAGGTGCGCAAGACCCAGCAGCTCGCGTGGGAAGAGGCTCGGCGTGAGAACATTTTGAGCGAGAAGCAGGAGAAAGACGCCGAGATCCTCGACAAAGTCAAGAATCTGTCGCGGTTGCGCAATGCGGCGGCGAGCGCAAATGCCTCACAAAAGAGCAAGAAGAAAGCATTGGAGGCCGCGAAAAGACAACAAGAGGACGAAATGCGGCGCGAAGGCAACCTCAAGCTTGCGCAAAAGCTCACGGAGCAGCGCGCCGCCCGCGAGCAACAGATCGCGAAACTGAAGCAAGAGGCCGACGAAATCACCAAGAAGCGCATGTTCCTCGGCGCCGCGAAGAACGTGCTGGAGGAAAACCACTTTGACCAGCTCAAGCGCGGCTATGAGCGCGAAGCGAAAGGCCGGCAGAGCAAGTTCCAATGCGATGCCAAGACGATGGAGCATGTCCGGGACCGCGAGAAGTCCATGCAAAGCGAGTATACTTTTGTTCAGACTCTGAGAAAGAAGAACGAGGATGAAGTGAAAGCGCAGAACTTTGAAAGGGTCAAGCAGGATGGGAGATCGAAAGAGCGCGAGGAAGAGGAGACGCTGCGCAGCATCGTGCATCACGAGAAGAAGCGCTTCCTCCACGCGAGAGAGATCCTGCAGAACCGTAACGTGTACGCGACGAATCAGTCGCACTTGGTCACAACCCAGGCGCGCGCGCTGCGAGTTAGTTCGGGAAATACAAGCCGAAGTCGGAATCAACTGGATGATCGGTAGGTAGACAGAACCAAAGCTTAGAATTCAGAACACGTTAGTTCAGGCTTCTGATTACCTTCAGAAACAAATCAGCAAGCTGTCAGTCAGTCAATTGACCCTGAGAACAGATCCCTGAGCGATACTTCACCTCACAGATCAGAGCTCAAATGCAATGGCAGCAAGGCGAACAAGAGGGGGTATTTCGATTCGGCAAGCAAAGTTTCAAAGTCCTTATCCGTGGTTAGTAAGATCCGGGTTCAGCAGGCAGCAATATGAATGACAGCACATCGCTGCGTGGTCTGCAAACTAAGATCCACATAATCTAAGAACGTGGCTTTTCCTTCTTCTCCTTGTAGAGCGCAAGGAGCGAGACACCGGACACCTTGACGACCTTGAAACGGACACCAGGGATATCACCAACGGCGTGGCCGCGACGACCGAAACCGGCGATCAGCACCTCGTCGTTCTCGTCGACGTAGTTAAGGCAACCATCGCGTGGCACGAAGGCGGCGATCTTCTTCGAGTTCTTGATCAGCTGCACACGGGCGCACTTGCGAATAGCAGAGTTCGGCTGCTTGGCTTCAATGCCGATCTTCTCGAGCACAATGCCCTTGGCCATCGACGAACCACCAAGCGGGTTGGCCTTCATGGCGGTCACCGAGTGGCTCTTGTTGTAGGACTGCACGAAAGGAAACACACACGATGAAAACACGTGAGATCTATGCTCACAGCCACGAGCACAGCAATGGGCATCCGGGTATTGTACCTTTTGGTGCCAGCGCTGCGTGCGGCGGTGCACGCGCAGCTTGCGGGCGCAACGAATACCGGAAGGCTTGTCTGTACGTCATCAAAACAAGAGCAAAAAAAAGTTAGATTATGATTCAGTCACAATTGGCATTGCCCGCGTTCGCAGTCTGGAAGGCGATAGTCGCACGCAAACACAGCGCCTCTCCTCTCATTCTCATCTCTCTCTCCATTTTGTCCTGGTGGTTCGTTCAGCTCGCAGTTGATCACGATAGCACCATGTAAAACGATTCACCACTCGTCACCACTGTTTCTTTTTCTTTCACGCATCCCCTTGTTCACCACCTTGACCACTGCAGTCTTGCAGTTGTTTGCTGTGTCCAGTCTCCAAAGCGATCGCGCTGCTTGTCTCGCTTCATTGGTCGCCATGCCTATGCGCTTGTACGCTGTGTAGACCCGCTGTATGAGTGCGATGGCATTCGTCTTTCCGATCATTCGCTGGCTGCTGTTGCTCTGCATGCTGGCCTATAACTCGCTTTCGGGCTGATCAGGTGATTGATTGGCATGGGATTGGAGCTGCTGGGATGGATGATCGATTGCGACAGAGATAGGAAGAGAGAGGCAGAGGGAAGAGCGGCGCTGTGAGGGTGCGACTCGTGCACCTTCATCGAAGGGGCTGGCGCCTGCTCGGTAGACAGGCTGATGATACACATGCACGCAGGCAGGCGCCACTTACGCTTGCTCATTTTTCACTCAGAGGAGGAGAATCGGATTCTTAACCAGGTGTGCGCTGTCGGCGGCCGAAATTGCGTCCAATTGGGTGGCGAGCCCTCAGCGCGCGGAAATGAATGGAGGCGCCACGAGCTGAGCACGCACTGCAAGAGACATAATAATTGGAATTGGACCGGTCCATTGAACCGCATGAACCGTGAGCTCACGGCAAGCAAAAAAGCATGTCCCGAATAGAAATTACTATTCGGGATGTGATGAATAGTGACACTGATGAGCTTTTAGTGACTATATGCAATGTCACTAACGAATCAATCTATCAACCCGTGACGCTCAGCTATAGGTACCAATACCTCCTCGCCAAACGATGCAGCGTCCAGTCGATTTCTCATTGAGTTTGTTTGCTGGAAAGCACGAAAACCTCACTCTTGACTTCAGCATTGTGTAGATGACTCGCGGATTTGCAACTTTAGAGCTTTGGCACAGGCTTGAGGTGGAATTTCACGAGGA
>JALBYZ010000496.1:0-25252 GCA_038050575.1 Globisporangium mamillatum
CTTGACTATAACCCAGGCCACTGAATTAATCTGACCTGGGTCATGTCCTATTTCACATCATAAATTTTTGTATCAATTTTTATAATAGTAAATTTCCTGTTATGCATGAATTGCTCCCGCATAGTAACAGTGGCGGAACGGGGTGTATGCTTATGGGAAGGTCCCACTGTACAACCCAAGTCTCCCATAGCGCAGTTGAGTTCACCCAGAACGATGCAGATACAAAGACGTTGTGCAGATTGGAATTCCGTGAAAAATCAGCGTCATAGACAAGCTGCGTCAAATTTGACAAAAAGCATCTCAATCGCACTTAACCGAGCAATCACCATACTAAACTAGTGTCTTTCCCTGTTGTCCCCTTTCTCTTTCTGTGACGCCAGTTTTCCACTTCTCTGCTCTTTTCAAGCCAGAGACCTCTCCAATTACATTTTCGCTTTCCATGCAACAACAAAAGTTATTCGATAGAACAATTTTTTAACAGTAGCAATGACCTCTCCACCCAGACTCGCGTTCTCCAGCATGACCGAAATATGCTATTCCGCAGGTTATTTTGACTGAACCTTTCGTTTTGCTCTGTCGACGACGAAGTGATGAGCAAAAGGAAATCTTCTACGCAAACCCACCAGCATGGGTGCATAGGAGCATGGCCATCCCATGCCTCATGGTTCATGCCTCTCCCTGCCTGCCTCAGTTCCCAATCTGCAGCCTCGCACACGCACATTCACGCGCACGCATCCATAGATCACGTCGTAATGAAGAGCTACGTGTTTGTCTTCGCAGCGCTCTGGGTCGCGCTCTCGAACGCGCAGACCACGACGTCCCCATCGCCAACGCCAGCAGTCGGTCCGGTGCCTGGCACGCTCGGCTCGAGCGACGTCGCCGGCATCCCGGTCGGCCCCACGCCGACATCGAGTGGCGGTGATTCCAGCACGAGCTCGACGTCGTCGACGCCCGCGAGCGTGAAGCCCGGTGCGGTTGGTGCGGCGACTGTCGCGCCATCTTCTGGAAGCTTTGACAAAGACGCGCTCAAGAGCGGATCATCGGATGCCGACTCGCTCTTGGGCGACCAGAGTAGCGACAATGAGAGTGGTGGCAAGAGCACGAGCACGAGCACGAGCACGAGCTCGTCGAGCGGAACGAAGAGCGTCGTGACGACTCCGACGCCCTCGCCGTCGTCCAGTGCTGCGAATACCAAGAGCTTCGCTGTCGGCAGCTCTGTCGCGACGATTGCGGCTCTGGCGATCAGCTACTTGATGTAAGAGAAGACGTCCAGCTGTTCAAGCAATCGCGCGTCTGTGAGGTTGCGCCATGAAGACCCATCGAGTGTACGCCTTGCCTTGGTGAACATACTAACACATATTCGTAATGCCCAGAATGGATCGGTAGCCAAAAGAGCTGCAGCAAGCAAGTGTGGTTGGGTTGGTAGGTGAACGCCTGTCTTCCCTGATTTTCTTAGTGTGTAGTGATCGTTGAATATAGTAAGTGAATAATAAACGGACGCTTGTGTTGTCTCCACACAAAGCGAGCAAGCGACGCAATGGTCTTCTTTCTTGTTCTCGATCGAAGCCGCTTTCTGCTGAGTTGTTGAACTGCGTTCCCATTTCCACCCACATGGCCTACTGATTCACAGTCGCATGTGTTCAAACCCACACACACACACAAACCACGTCATCTGGTTCGAGCCTCTCCCAATATATCCGTACCCCTGCAGATGTGAACCATTCGCACATGTGTGGCTGGCGTCGCGTTCGCGCGTGTAGAAGCGCGGAGGAAACGGTTTCTCTCCATGCGAAATAACATACAGACGCTGTGGAAAGTTGGCGTGCGAGGTGAGATGTGTGCGATGTATGTGCTTGTCAATCGGTCATGTATGCAGCCATCAAACGCATTAATACGAGCAAACGAGAGCGCCAAACGCGTACCAAACGAACATCCTTCAACTGCAGATCAGACTTTTGCGATCCATACAGTGCAGGCAGCGCACCTGTCGAACATGCGGAAAGAACCAGCATCGTTCAACGCGAAGAGCAACGATTTTGATGCTCGCTCTTCCGCACCTACCGAATCACCGAAAATATATATTCAAGATTAGAAAATACTGTATCCAACATCGGTACAAGACCATTGTACATCTGAGTCACCCTCTGTACTTGACATAGAGCATCTATGCATGAAATCAATTAAAGTTGTCTTGCAAGCGTCAAGCATCCAATCGTGGGATCACTTCTGTTGCAGCAGCACCAGCTGGCTCAAAGAAACCCAAGTGGCGAGAGGGCAACACCACGCATGTGTGTGTGCTGCGAATGAACGCCTCTACAAGCGACCACATGCCCATGGCAATCACTCGACTGTAAGAGAGAGGCAGAGAGGTTGGTAAAGGCCGTGAGGTGGAAGGATATCATTTCGCAATTTGCGCTCGAAGACACAACTCAATCCACCTCCAAGGACGTACGCCATTCCGAGCACTTTACCAACCCAACCATCTCGCAATGAAGCTCTCTAGTATCCTCGTGCTTGCCGTCGTCGCTGTGGCGACAACCTCCAGCGTCTACGCGCAGACTGACGCCGCTGCTGGCAGCAAGGCGACGGATTTTGTCTCGGGCGTCGGCGCGCCAATGCTGGACGGCAGTGACGACGACGGCAGCGACTCGCTCGACGCGACTGTCGCGCCAGCGCGAACCACGACCACCACCATGGGCAGCAGCTCGGATTCGATGGACTCGATGAACCACTCGTCGTCCTCGAAGACGAGTGGTACGGTTGGAAAGAGCAACTCCACGTCCAGCACTCCAGCGCCAACGACCTCTGCTGCAGGTGTCGTGCACCAGACGATGCTTGCGAGTGTCGTCACGCTCGCGGTCACTGCCACCGCCGCGCTCGCGTGCTGATCTGACTCCGTTGCTGTCGAAAATCAGGCTAGCGGCTATCCATTTCGTATCTGTCCATGTCACGTCGCGCCAAAGCGAACTCCCTAAACAAGAAAATACAATAGACGCACAGTCAAAACATCAATCCTCGCAGCAACAAACCCACCACCATGCGCTCTTGAAGCTTGCTTGAAGTCGCTTAATCTTCGTGTTCATCTTCTCTTTTTTTTCATTTGGCTTTTGGCTTATAGGTTAAATATTGTTGAGGTCGGAATGCTTGCTTCGAAGGTATTAGACGACAAGATCGATCCCGCTCCGGTCTCTTCTTCCTTTTTCCATGCTTGCTCTGTGTCTTCTATGTGGTGCACGCGGAAAAAGTGTGAGAACCTCGGAGGGAATGGAGTGTCGTGGCGATGGGGAATCAAGCGATTCCGGCAGATATACACCACCCTATGTGCTTGTTGGCTGTTGTGTTGGGATTCTCGTGGGTCGCTCAATGGCGAGGCAACAGTGTGCAGGGTCGGAAAGATTTCCAATCATTGGGCTCGCTGCCTGATGGGCTGGCTGGCGTTTTGACTGAAAGCGGGTGGGTTGGTCGGTTCTCCTGCACACCAGAGCTGAGAATGGTAGTAGGCTGGATCTGATTGACTGCCCTACTGGATGACGCAGTTTTCCTTGTTTCGGCGGCCGACGAACGATTTCTCTTTCTCAAGGAGCATCTTTTGCGTCATTGTTGCTGTTGAAAACAAGTCAAGGCGCGTTAGTTATTTGCTCTTGTTCGTGTGACCACAAGCATCCAGGGATGAACCAAAGCTGCCAACTTACGATTCAGACTCATCAGGAAAGCGTCCCGTGCGATTGTTTCAAGCGCGCCGTTCGTGTTTTCAGAGGTCTTGGCACTCGTTTCTGTTAGGAGCAAACACGGAATAGCACATTAGACCACACCCATAACTTGAAAGCGAAACAGGCGTCAACAAGAAATGGCGTACCAATAAATCGACAGTTGTACTGGTTCGCGGCGGCTTGACCCTCTTCAAACGTCACGACGCGATTCGGAAGATCGATCTTATTGCCCACCAGCAGCATCGCTGGCATGTGAGGCGACGAGTACTGCCGAATGTTGTTCATCCAATAGCCAACGTCTGCAAAAAGAATAATAGTGATAACAATTAGAGCTCTGCTTCATAATACAACGCATCCAAAAGGGTCGCGGCACGTACTGTCAAAGCCCTTCTTGTCGCTGACGTCGTAGACTAGAACAATTCCATTCGCGCCCTTATAATACGCTGCAATAAAATCAAACACAAAATATAGCGGGTTAGGCTCAAACGCTCAGCTTCATACAAACAGCCATTCAACTATTCCCACTTACTGGCGGTGATGCGGTGGAATCGTTCTTGTCCAGCGGTATCCCAGATCTGCAGCGTGATCTCTTCATCGGCGATGGTCGTGTGGCGGAGCTTGAAATCCACTCTGTGATCGGCACACAAAAAGAAAACAATCGGTTAGCATGCTTGTCGAAATTCATCGCATATCCGCTTGCAGACACGACGGACTTACCCAGCAGTCGCGAGCATCGACTCGGAGAATACATCACCGGAGAAAACGCGCATTAAACTGGTCTTACCGACACCTGTTACCAAAAAGCGCGCCAGCATATCAGCTTTAATCGAACAAGCTCTACATGTTCGCCAGTCATGGTAAACAAGATATAGATGAGGCAAAATAACGTACCGCTGTCTCCGAGCAGCAAAAGCTTGAGCTTGTGTCGCTTCTTTGGTGCAACCGGGATTTCGACCGCTCCATCACTCGGGTTTTTCTCAGTCGCGCCAGCGGAAGAGGCTGCCGACGCATCGCCTGCTCCGGTTTTCGCGCCCTCAGACGGACTCAACGCCTTCGCTTTGCTCTTGAACACCTTGGCTTTGAACATCGACGCGCGCGCTGTCAGCGTTTTCCGTGTCGACATCTTCTCCGCCTTGAGCTTGTGGTCTTCTTCCTCCTCCATCTTCTTCTCTTCTAATTGCTCTTCGGTTAGTTGTCGCTCGCTCTCCTTCGCCAGCCCGAGCATCAAACTGTTGTCGACCGAGAGCTGCAGACCCTCGGAGAGCGCGTCCAGTGCTTTCGCGGACAGCGCACCTGTCGGCTGCACGACCTCGACCTTCTTCACTCCAACTATTTTACTATCATCCTGGAGCTTTGACACGTCCACTGGCGCAGAGCCCACCAAGTAGATCTTGGAGAGCGACGCTGCGCGCTTCACGATCTGCTCCATGTCGTTGCTATCGCCGTCTTCATCATCATCGTCGTCGCCGTGACCACCATAGCGATGTGCGCCAGGCTGCTGTAATGACGAGAATGAGCTGCTGCGTCGACGTCCACTGCTGTCTCGATGTCTCGCAGCTTCCTCCTCCATCTCAGCGACTTTCCGTGCGCTAAAGCTTCTCGCGCGGCTTCGCATGTCCATCGCACTTCCCCCCGAGTCACTCCGCGTCCAGCTCGGGTCGTGTCCGCCGTCCACAATGTCGATCTCGCGCTCGAGGGCGTCCAGCTGGTACATCTGCTCGTCGCCGTCTTCCTGGTCGTGGTAGCGTCGGCGCGAGCCGCGCGCGCTGCGCTCCTGCTGCTCCGCCTCCTGCACGCGCTCCGAGGTCGACTCGGCGAGGATCGAGCGACTGCGCGTGCGCCCGCGGCTCTCGATCGCGTTCTCCATCTCCAACTCCCACGCGCGCTGGGCTGCCGCGTCGTCCGCCATTGCCTTGTTGTTGTTGCTGTTGTTGTGGTAGTAGTACTAACTAACCAGTCCCCAGTCTGCTCTCTCTCTCGTGGTGGTGTCGCGTCGTCCGCTGCGATAGCGATAGCGACGGCGCTGGTGATGGCTTATATATTAAGCGTGGGTGGGTGTACAGACAGACAGAGAGAGAGAGAGAGAAGCTTGTCTTCTCTTCCTCTTCTTCTTCTGCGCTGTGGAGCAGTGTGATGAGACTGACGTAATGAATGAGCGAATATGCGTGCGGGTCGTGCCGCGCTTTCCCTTTTGCTTTTGGGGGGCGGGGCGGTTCGCTGAAGCGAGGGCGGGTGGTTTGGTGGGCTTTGTTTGGGCAGGGCAGGGCAAAGCAATTCTACGGTCTACAGCGTTGGAGGTTTCAAAATCCTTTTTATAGTAGGTAAGCCTTTGTATTAGTCGTAAGAGATTCTGCAAGGGAGCAGAAAAACCTAGAACAATACCTAAATAATGCAATTTATAATATAGAGAACTGATAGCTGTTATGACGGGATGAAATACGTGGCTTTTCTTCGTTCCTTTCCCTTCTCTTTCCTCCCTTTCTATAGAAAAATTGGCTAATTTGCCGAATGCGGAGTGATGGTCCCTCATTTGCTAACAAGGCATTTATGGCCAATCGGATGGTATAACGCCAAAGTTTCAGCGAATCAGCGCTCGACGGGTTTGTCTCTTGAGGGTCGGGGTTTCACCGAGCATTACTCACGCTCGAGCACAAACAGTACCCATCGCCATCTTGTGCACTGCTTCGCTTGGATTTTTTCAGCGCAGTATCAAATGCAGCAAAATGGATATGCAAATACAGATGCATCTTTATATCCGGTATCAAATTGGTCTACTCTTGAAATGGCAAATGACCTTACTTGACATTCCAGAGCACCTTTTACCCTTCCATCCCTCCATGCAACCAGCCAACCAGCCTCGGTGATTGCGAGACCTGCTTTTCGTTCCGACGCCATACAACGCCACAATTGCGCAGACGTCGGCATCATTTTCGAGCTGGCGGCGAGCGTTCATGACACATTTCATCACAGAAAGCTCTCTTTCTCTCTCCTCTCTCGTCTGTGTACGAACGAAGGCGGAAGGAAGGTTCACCGAACGCTCGATCATACACGCTCTCGCCTCTCTCTGTGAGTGAGCGAGTGAGTCGAGGTCTCCTTGCCTCAGTTCTCTCACAGAGTTAGCCCCATTTGTATGGAGTTTATGACGTGGCGTGAAGCCATTCTTATGCTACGTATTAGGGCGGACTGATAGACGGACTGCTTGGGAGAGTGAGTGAGCTTTCGTCTCGTTCCGTTTCACTGCGCGCGCCATGTGGTCTGTTGTTATGTGAATGAATGGGCGGAATGATAACGATGGTGTACCCGAGTAATAGATCGATCGGTTGATTGATCGCCAGCTGGCAGAGCGCGCACGGGACGATCGGACGGACTGTTGTAACAAACAGACACGCGCCTTCGCGACGATAAGGAGCATGTCGCGGCGAGCATGATCGTGGATTTCGCTACGTGGCCGCTTGTCGCGTACTGGACGTACATGTTGTCTGCCGTAATAGTACTCGATGCATCGGACTGAACTTTGCTCCCATACACACTCACTCACACACAATTCAGCCTTTCCACAGCAAAGAGACACGTGAAGGAGACCTGAAGTTGACTGACATCCTTACAGCTTTGTCGCTCCTGATAACCACTACCTACTGTACAACCAACTTCAGAATGAGCTCTCTCCACAAATGGCTTCAGAAAACGATGCCGCTTCGCAAGTCTATTTCCAGTTTCCGCATACAAAAATCTAAGAAAAGACTAGCACTGGTGATATTTTCGCTGTTGGCTTTGAGATTGCGAGATTTCTTTTTTCACGTCACCTCTGTGTTGAGAGACTCTAAAAGAACGAGAGATTGGTACCGCACTCCTTGGAGTGGCGGGCGCTAT
This sequence comes from Globisporangium mamillatum, assembly GCA_038050575.1. Lineage (NCBI taxonomy): Eukaryota > Oomycota > Peronosporomycetes > Pythiales > Pythiaceae > Globisporangium > Globisporangium mamillatum. Next base: position 7,581 of record JALBYZ010000496.1, read on the forward strand.
CACTATGTCTGCTTCTACATAGTGGTATAAGGGCCCGAGTTTTCGCAAGAACACGTTCATTCCAACGCCAATCAGGTCACTTCCACTCAAAATGCAGGAGTGTTTGGGATAGCACAATGCACATCAGAGCCGCCAACAAACCTCAGCATAGGGGCTGTAATAATCCTCGCATGCACGTGCATCATGATCATGATTCCTGTGAAAAGTATTACTTTCCACCGTGCTTTTGCCACCTCAAAAATGCTTCATCAGTAGTAGTACTCTTTGGATGAGGTTCGTTGTCAGTACCGTCAATACTTTAGTACTACTATTTTAGGCAGATACGGAGGTGGCCGCAGCTAGCTATTTCAAGCGGGGAGATCCTTAAGAGGCGACTAAATCATATGATAACCGTTTGGTATGGTAGATGAATAAACACACAGACTTCAACGGTGAGCGGCACATTGAGTGTGCAAGGATGGCAATGTTCGGCACTGAGACGTTTGTAAACGCAGTTATTGAGTCCTGAGACGATGGAAAGGGAATAACGAGCACATTTGATCAAGTGCTTCCTCGGCAGTCTTATGCTCCACTGCGAAACGGATGCTGTTTTTCGTCAGTCGAGTAAAAAGTGATGTTGTTCATCTTCCAGGTTGCTGTTTGTAGTCATCACTTGACGAGAAACGGCCCATTGTTTGCGGAATGCTCTTAGCCTCGAAGCTCTGGTGTTACGATATTGAGGAAGTAAACGGCTAACCATATATATGTCTCAATGTGAAACGGTTAAATGACCTCGGAATTTACTCTGGAGTTTGCTGCCTGAATTTTTTCTCATGTGCCCAATTTGATGTGGTTCACATAGGCCACAGGTTTGAAATCAGGCAAGGCAACACACGATCTTACAAAAACCAAGATAACATGGTGAGCAAGATCCTCATACTCACAGAAAACAGATCAGCAAGAAGCCAACGCACCGCAGTGAGGTGATGGATGACAGCTTCAAAGAGATCGACACGCTGCTGCTGCCCAACATGCTCGAGATGAACGTCAAGGAGGCGCTCGAGAAGGCCGAGAGTCTTTGCGTGGAGATGCGCGAGAGCGCCGACCTCTGCAAGCGCTTGCTTGACCGCCTTCGCTTCCTGCGCAAGTACCTGCCGACGCGAAAGAGCAAGTTGCCCAGCGCTGCGGACTACCCCATGGTCTTGTCATAGTTCGCCGACACGCTCGGTCTTGTCATCCGCTTCTTCAAGAGCCACTCGGTCAAGACGCTCCTGTAGCGGATCGCGGCGAACCGACTGATCATCAACGAAGTAGAGCGACTGCACGGGAAGATCGACGCTGTGTTCCGAGCGGCCAGTCTCTCGAACTCGACAGAGATGAAAGAGTAGAAGAAGCACAAGGTGAAAGACATTGCCCGGCTGCAAAGAACCCTGAAAGAAAGCTCGCACGACATGAGTAACCTTGTAGGTGGGCTCAGTGGGAGCGCGCTGGAGGAAGCGCTCACGGAGCTCCAATCCGAGATCGACCCGCTCAAGAACCAGCACGAGTTCCGAGTGTTCCTGAAGCGAGTGCTTGATACTGTGGCGCACGTATCAGGCACGCAGATCTCTGACATTCCAGTATGGTACATCCGTCGCGATGACATTGAGGCTGGCGAAAAAATCGACATCGGCGCCTTTGGAGCTGTCCACAGGGGCAAGTGGGGGGACGGAGGAACCGAAGTCGTGATGAAGTTACTCTACTTGGACGGACCAGACACCCAGAAATCGTTTCTGAGGGAAGCGGATGTCTGGTACAACCTGAACCATCCGTACGTGATCAAGATGCTCGGCGGGTGTCACGTGGGCAAGCCGCTCTTCTTCGTGGCCAAGCGCGCGAACCACGGCAACTTCACGGACTACTTTTATCAAATCGAGAACAAGAGCAAGCTGTGGCAGCTCTTCCATCAAACTGCTCAGGGTTTGTATCTTCACAGCAAGCGCATCGTGCACGCGTACATCAAGTGCAACAACATTTTGGTCGGCAACGACGGAAACGCGAAGCTCTGCGACTTCGGATTCAGTTTTACTGCAGAAACAACTTCGCCGGATGAAGTTAGAGAGCAACCAACCCCTTATCGTTGGAAAGCTCCCGAGTGTATCCTAAAGCAAGGCACTGCTGCAAATCTGACGTTTGCATCGGACGTCTATGCGCTTGGCATGAGCATCATTGAGGCGAAAATTGGTGGCATTCCGTGGGGTATGCTGACTGACGACGACATCATCACCGAGCTGGCCGAAGGGAACGGTTATCCACGTCTAGATGGGGTTTTCACTGACAGCGAATGGCAGCTTGTTCAAGGTATGACGACATTTGAGTCGACAGAGCGAATGGCATTGATGCATGCCCTTGGTACACTTGCTGAATTCGCGAGAGAAGAGCTGGAAGAAGAATTGCTAGTCCATGCTGAGAATCAGCTCGGGAATTTTCAATTGGAAGGACGCGCTGAGGACTTTGTGCGAATTCATGACTGGATCCAAAACATGTCACACCTAGATTGGCGTGTCATGTTCGCCAAGTGAAAGAATGACTGGTCCTAGAAGGCGAAGAGCGCAAGTATTGGGAGGCGAACGCGCCAAAGACGAGTATGTGCAACGACTGCGGCGAGCTCAATCCTCTGGATAGTCAGTTCTGCTGTGAGTGCGGTACATTCATCGACGTGTATTTCCCACGTCAGCAAGCTGAGTTTCGATTTGTGGTGACGAATCATGGTGAACTAACAGTCACGATCCAAGTATTCGAAGGGCTGGTTGCTGATGCAGAATACGACTATTTTTGTCGGAGCTTAAAATGGAGGGTGATTCTGAGGTACCAAGTGTTTACGCTGCTTTGACAGCCGAAATTAAGAGACTGCGCATCATCTTGGAGCACTCGAAAGAAGAAGAAGCGCGATTGTTGTCCCTGCAAGCGCTGCAGCTCAAAGAGCGAGCGTGTGGGAGATGCGGTGACATGAACCCAGAGACTGAAGTGTTTTGCCGCGAGTGTGGCCACGACATTGAGATTGTTCGAAGGAACAAGTTGTAGGCTTTTCCCTCTCGTGTATGGTTATTTTATCTATGTAAAGAGAAAGCAGGTGATTATGTTACATTCCCTCTGGAACAAACTGCTCCAGTATGTTTCTTTTGTCTGGTTTTGGTATGTCTGATTTTTATTGTCGCAACGAGCGTGGGCTGTACTCGGTGGTACTATCTCAGCAACTTCAATACATAAAATGTTGCGATCAAGGTGACAACGCAGCTTGATCATTCTCGATTTGACAAATGTGTTGTTCCTGTGGCTTCTACGTTGCCTTCCATTAAGTGGTTGATTGGTATGTCAAGAAAGCTAGAATAGGTAAGTATCGGCCTGCAAACAGCAACAAGAGCGCTGCCAGCCACGCTTTCATTATTATGCCAACTGCAGTAGATTATTAGACGACCCGCTGAATAATTTACCGGTGCGACTCTTGTGTCTGCCCCAACCGATGAGTCTCAACATGAAAGAGATACTGAATGCACAGGTTTGCGTATGAAGTACGAACTGTCAGTCTCAATGTTGGCATGAGCGTCTGATTTCCAGCTGGTGATCTTTAGATGTGTCAAAAGGACATTTACGTTGAGGTAGGAGAACATTATGGAGGCAGAAAGCAAATTCCTAACCCCCAGTGATTCATTCGTCGCAGTGTTGTCGAAGCCAGCTGTGCCTTTGATGAAAGTGCAATTGTCAGTGTGAACACTGGATCGTGGAACAACCTCTTGTATGCACAAGTAACTCGCTTTTCATGGGCTGACCAGAATATCGAAACAATTTTGCTTCTAGAAGCTCTGATCTAGTTTCGATTTTTGTATCTCAACGGCATCAAAATGTTCGGCGGATGTCGCGTGGGCTAACGTCAGCTAGCAAACGGTTTCGAGAGCAACCGTATTCAGTTCGCTGGAAAGCCCCCGAGTGCCTCCTTGAGCAGGGCTTTGCCGCCAACCCGACGTTCAAATCTGATGTGTACTCACTTGGTATGAGCATCATCGAGGCGAAAATTGGCAATGTTCCGTGGGGTATGGTGTATGACGACGACATCACCGTCGAGTTGGCCGATGGGAATGGTTATCCGTGTCCAGATGGGTCTTCACTGACAGAGAATGGACACTTGTTCAAGCCATGACCGAGTTTGACCCAGTGCAGCGAATGGATATAGCGCAAGTAATCAAAATTCTCGCCGAGCTCTCCGATGAAGAAGATGTGACGAAGACGAAGTGGGATGTGGAGTCCACCGGCGACGAGAAGCTCGAGCGCATCTGAGAGTACATCCAGCACCTACCGACCAAGAGCCAGAAGGTTCGCTTTATGCTGCTCAGCCTCTTTCGTCATGAAAAGCTATCACTGGAGCAAAGTGAGCAGGAGAAAGCACACTGGGTCGAGAATGGACCCAAGACCCTCTTGTGTGACGATTGCAACAGCGAGAACCCCATCGAGAATCAGTTCTGCTGTGAATGTGGAGCAGCTATTGCTGCGCTTTTCTGTCGTGATGAGGCTGCCTCGCGGTTTGTGGATATGACCATGGACAAAGAGACCTTACAAGACGCGATTTCAGGGTTTGAAGATCAGATGGCGAAAGCCGATGAAGCAAAGAGGCAACTTTTGCAACCCATCGAGTGTTCCATGTGCGGCAAATGGATTCCGTCCGGAGATCGTGCGTGTGGTGATTGTGGAAGCACCCTTGATGCTGAGGATCGCCTTGAGACCAATAAACAGTCACTCCGCCTTACACTGCTGAAGAAAATCAGCAGATTGAAGAACAAGCTGGCGCATCTGAAGAAAGGTGATGAACTGCTAGCGCTTGAAAAGGCGTAATCCAATGCAGGATTGTGCACCAGATGCGGCGATATGAACCCTGTCACGAACGCTTTCTGCTGCGAGTGTGGGGTCGATATCGATGTTGTCCGAGGAACCAAACTGCGATGTTTGGAGGGTTCTGCGTGTGAGTAAACGGTCAGTTATATGCTCTTGTTCATCGACTTTGTGTTTTATAAGCTGCGTTTCGAGTCTAATACTTCCATTCGCCGCTTCAACTGATAACGAGAATACTTGCGCAGCAATGCCATTTCTAGGCAAGCCATCGTATCTATCCACGCACTATCCTGCTGTGAGAAAACAGAAGATTCGGCACTGACATTTACAGAAGTCAGAGATAGAGGCATGGTTGCCATCACTTTAAATGTGATGATCGCAGTCCAATTTCGTCTGCTGGATGGTGCCGAGGAGCTAAGATCTGATCAAGTGATCTGCCAAGTTGGAAGTGATCACGATATTGTAATGCTAGCTAGCTAACTGGCTGCGCTCGCATAGCACTCGAACCCAGACTGAAAACTTGAGGCCGCTGACTCCGAGTTCAGAATTAGCTGACATGTCAGTCACGATCCCAAGGTATAAATACGAAGCTCGGGTATACGTGGCTCACATTTAGACTTTTGAGCCATGGATTGAAGATCGCTTCGCACTTGCTGACAGTCAGCCCAGAAGAGTGAGCGAGAATGACGCATCACGCCAAGTCGTCAGCAGCCGCGCCTCCAGCCGTGCCGTTCAAAGGCGAGTCGTTCCCGTCCTATGTGCTCCAGCGCGTGCCGACGCGAGCAAGTAGCGGTAGCTGCTGCTCCACGCTCCAACCGCAAGATGGACCTCCAATGGGCTCTGTTGCCACCGCCAAGTCTGCTTTCACTTTGGAGAGAGCAAGTCCCAGTTCGTCTTCGTCGTCAATACTCTTGCAGGCTGCTGTATCCCCATCGGCTCTCTTGATCGCCACTCGATCCCGAACGCCTCAGTTGACCTCACCAGTACCATTTGGTTCCCCATCAGCGCGGACGCGGTCCTTCCAGCGTCCCTCGCTCTCAGACCAGCTCAAATCGATCTCACAAGGCGCCCAGGATATCACTTCGCAGCTCAAAATCGCCTACAAACTTCAGCATGGAGCAGCAGTGTCAACATCAGCATCGTTCTTAACTGAGGTTGAGTTCCAAGCAACCACGATCGGCATGTCAGTAGGTAAACTCGAGTGCCGCTTCCCATGCCCCGTGCATTTCACGGGCGGCCACTGCTCCTACCTTTTCCAGCATCCTTTCGAAGCCAAGGAGATCCACATGGTGATGTACTACCGCGACATGACCCAGGTTCACGTGAGTCTCCGCGACAAGAGCTTCCAGTTCCGGATAAACCGCGCGCTCGAGCAGTTTGGCGAGGACTACAAGCCGTCGAACCCGCAGCATGTGATCCGAATCGTACTGGCGACGGTCAGTGAAGCCCAGCGAGTGAAGCAGTTTGTAGCCGAGCACAGACACTGGTTTGCTTCTTAGAGTGCCTGACTGTAGAGAGAGAAAGAACCATCAACTTGGTAAATGGTTAATGAGCCAAAGGTTCGGTATGCAAATTGAATGTATGCAAGGACAGCTTGCATATCGTTTACAGGCATAGAGTTTTATCCAATCATGGACCGGCATATTTTTATAGAGGGTTCAAGCGATTTCCCATTTGACTTGATTTTTGTATCAATAATGGGACTGCCTGCTTAGCCGCCAACGCGGCTCCCCGAAAACATACAAAAACCAAGTCAAATGGAAAATGAGCGTTTTGTCCAATCACGTCATCCTATTAGAATGCGCTGGGTTTTATATCCAATATATGGCTATAAATTTTTCTTACCCGATTTCATTAGCTGATAAAAGCAAATAGATAATACCATTGGCTGAAATGATGCCGCAGTGCCAGCAAAATGCGAGGCTGTTGGTTCGCACCAGCGTGCCATACAAAAGCCGAGTCAAAAACGCAACCAACCGCCTCGTGGTAAGCCATTCTGTATTGCGAGAAGACCGCCCAAAAGCAAACGCGAGAAGCAAGAAGCGAGAAGCAAGAAAAGCATGGCCGACATGGACCCCGTGGCGCGCGCGCGCGCGATCGCCGCCCGCCTCGCAGCCACTGCGATCCCATCGGATGCGCTCGGCAAGCGCAAGAGCCGCTGGGAGGTGCGTTCTATTACCCTATGAACCGTCTGAATAGCTCTGCGGTGGCTGCTTTGAAATGGGGAGATCGGATTCGTGTCTATGACTCAAAAGGCGGATATGACTTCGATTGGGTCGATTCCCCACTGTGAAGCGTTAGTGATGATACTATGAATCGTGGTGCTAACTGCTGTGATGTTGCTGATTTGTGTGTGAATAGGATGATGGTACGAGTAGAAAATCTATCAATTGGTGCTTTGGAAGGGGGAGCGTGGAGTTCTTTTCATTCCCCCCTCTTGTGTGTGGAGATGGTGACGAGTGTGTATGTGCTTATGAATATGTGGCTCTTGGTTGCGCCTGTAGTGGATGGCGGCGTGCGTCCTGCACCTGGAGGGTTTGGCGAGAAGAAGCGCAAGAAAGTGTACATCCCAGTGGACAAGTACCCGGATATCAACTTCATGGGTGAGTTGAATGGTGCAGATTTCAACTCTTGGTGCTTGTGGACTGCATGCAATTCATTTCGATCTAACCAGTGAAGCTCTCCACGCTTTTTTAACCGATTAGGTTTGCTGATTGGACCTCGCGGCTCGAACCAGAAGCGCATGGAAGACGAGTCTGGCGCGAAGATCTTGATCCGCGGCAAGGGCTCTTCAAAGGACCCAACGGGTGACCCGGACGAGAACGAAGAGCTCCATGTGCTGATCACCGCTGAAAGCGATGAAGCGATCGCGAAGGCGCAGAGCGCGGTCGAAGACATTCTCTTTAACCCGCAGCAAGCCATGAAGCTCAAGCAAGAGCAGCTGCGAAAGTACGTTCATGGATGTGGATTTTCAGTATGGCAACGCACTTTCGCTCGTATATTAACACTGGTGTTGCTAATTACTCGTTGTAGGGTGGCGGAGCTCAACGGAACGCTGAACGAGAACTACGGCGGCCGCGATGGTGATCCGAGCGGTCGCTACGGACCTGGACCGGGAGGTATGCCAAGTGGAGGTGGTGAAGATAAAGACGCGACCTCGGAGATGCAGGTGCCGCGCGACCTTGTTGGCTACATCATTGGTCGTGGTGGTGAGACGATCCGCGATTTGCAGGTCAAGTCTGGCGCGCATATCCAGATTGTGCGCGAAGAAGAAGGCGCGCAGGGCACGCCGCACCGATTTGTGAGCATCTCTGGCACGGAAGAGGCGCTGCAAAAGGCGCAAACGATGATCCAGAACTTGATTGACGAGCGTATGAACGGCGGCGGTCGTGGCGGTATGGGCGGTGGTGGTTTCCGTGAACGCGATGACAACGACCGCATGGCTCGCTACGGCGGCGTCAACCCAGACGGCTCGGAGTCGATGGAGCTTTTGATTCCAAACGAGCGTGTCGGTCTGATCATCGGTCGTGGCGGTGCGACGATCAAGAGCATCCAGCAGCGCACTGGCTCGAGCGTCACGATCCCTCAGACGCCAGACCCGAACAATCCGAGTATGCGTCTGATCACGATCCGCGGAACGATTGACTCGAAAGAAGCTGCGAAGCAAGAGATCATGGCGATTCTGAGCGACGACCATGGTGGACGTGGCGGCGGTCATGGTCATGGTGGTGGACACGGCGGCAGTGTGATCTACATGCAAGTGCCGAACGACCGTGTTGGCGTGGTGATTGGTAAGCGCGGTGAGACGATCAAGGGCATCCAGGACCGCAATGCTGTGCGCATTCAAATCCCTCAAGTTCCAGACCCAGGTTCGAACCCACCAGTGCGAACGATTTCGATCCAAGGTCCTCCGGAAATGCTGCAGCGCGCAAAGGAGGAGGTTGATATGGTGATTCTTCAGGGAGCTGGCAGCCAGGGCGGTGGCTACGGCGGTCAGTCATCTTACGGCGGATCGAGCCATTACGGCGGTAGCGGCGGCAGCAATAGCTACGGAGGCGGAGGCTACGATCAGCAGCAGCAGTACGGCCAGCAGCAGCAACAGCAGTATGGATACGGCCAAACCCAGGGCCAGGGACAGTACGATGCCTACGGCCAGCAACAGCAGTACTACCAGCAGGCAGCTGATCCATCCGCCGCAGTTGCTGCCAGCACGAGCGCTGCTACTGCGACCGCGACGACAGCTGATCCGAACGACCCGAACGCGTACTGGAATGGCTACTACGAGTATGCTGCGTACTATGGTGTGGAGGCTGCGAATGCAGCGTGGGGCGTGACAGGGGAAGCGGCTCAAGCGAGTGCAGAGGCGTACCAGCAGTACCAGGCAGCAGCAGCGGCAGGTGGTGGCGCTGCACCGGCAGCAGGGGCGGCGACCGAGGGAGCGACTGCCGATGCTTCTTCGGCTGGCGGAGCGTCGTCGACTACGGACTCGTCGCAGGTTTGTTGATTGTGTTGCTTTTTGATTTGTGTGCGCATGCTCGTCCATCTCGATCTCTCTCTCTCCGTCATGATTGTTGTTGCTCGGGTCTGTCGTTGACGATGATTGGTGATGATGATGATGATGATGATGATGACAATGCTGGCGGTGGTGTCGACCCTCGTCCCTCTGCAATACCTTTGGTTGGTTTTGGTGATAATTTATCTTGTATGTCATGCTGCGTGCAAATCAAAGGCTCAAGGTCCACCAGGAACTGCGTAAACCAATCTCTCCTCTATCCGAAGATGCTGAATCCTCCTCCTCCTACCTTGATGATGATGATGATGGTGGTGCTCTATCTCTATTGCCGTGGATCATTGTGGAAGCTTGAAACGAGAAGACTGAAGACTAGTGGCGTGGCGGTGCGTTCGAGAACCCCAAGCGAACTGGAGGAAGAAGACGAAGAAGAATCAAGGACTGGAAGAAGAAACAGTGCTTGCGCAAATAGTGCTTGCCATACTGCTATGATACCTGCTCTGCTCTCTTGAGGTTCCTTATTTGCAAACTGAAGCGCGAGAATAACAAGGTTGCGCCAGGTAGGAATAACGAATTGAACATGCTATGGCAAACAAGATCTCTCTCGCGCTACTGTTTTTGGACTGCTGTAGCAAACTGCTCAACTCGTTGCACCTTGCTCATGGTGAAGGTTGAATCTATACTATTGGTTCCAAAATCTCCCATTGGGTGTGCTTCGTGGACTGGTGATTGATTGATGATTGTGATGAACTATCGGCTCTTGCTTGCTACGATGATGGCGACTTGGGCCGAGGGATGTGTGTGAAGTTGGCCGCTTTCATCCGCTCGAGCATCTTCAGATCGCGCTCGCCCTTGCGGATCAAGTGCTCGATCACATTGAAGTCTATGCGGCGCACGGATGTTGCCTGTTTCAGTACACAGCACATTAGCCCATCACCACCATCTCAATAGCAAATGTACAGCAACTCAACACATGCACGTACATCATCGCGGAAGCGCTCGCGCACATACATCAGCGTCGTATTGCTAGGAGCAGCAGCACCATCACTACCATCAGCAGCGCCATCTATCGCTGTTGTAGTCTCTTGTTGTGACGCGTGCTCGCGGTCTTTCTTCTGCGCGGCACGGAGCGCTCGCTTGTAAAGCCCGAGCACCTGCTTCTGCAGCCCCGACTTGGTCGGACCGGGCGGCTTCATGGCCTTCGCGGCGCTGTTGATCACCATCACCATCCTGCTTTGTGGTATTGGGTGACACACGTAGTAAGTGCACAGACGTACGGATGAGTACTGAAATGGAGCTCGTGCTGGTTGCTGTCTGTCTGTCGCTTCAGAAGCACAGGCGGACGCGTGCTCTCGAGGTTCTTGGAGGACTTCCTTAGTGCTCCATGTACTGAAAAACCGAGATGATTGAGACATCCTCTCGACGTGAATTGACAACCGTAGCGTCCTAATTTAGGATGTACAATACACTAATACAGGACCACTGATGATAGAGTATTGTGGTACACATGAAGATCTTAATTTGGCTGGCAGTTGCCCACTATTAGGTGGCCCACCCTTAAACAGGTTGCATGCATTGAGATGTGCGGGCCAAAGCGGCGCAATTGACAAGCAATAGACAGACAAAAGAGGAGAAACTCATGGCGCCATCGGAACTGCTGTCGAACCCGCCGTGCTTCCGCTCGGGGCTGCTCTGGGGCATTGCCACGGGCGCGCTCATCGGTGGCCACCGCTTCCGCACGACCAAGCAGGTGCGCACAGCCTGTGACTGGGCCGTTCTCGCGTTCGGCGGTGTCGCCGCAGGCTCGTGGTACGCAACTGAGCTAGCCGATTGAGTGACGCGTTGTAAAATGGCGTCACGCTGTCGTGGATGTCGCTACATGTGCTTGTGTAGCTACGATCTAACAAAACTGCAACGCTGTGTGGTACTGCTGCTGTTATTGCTGCTATTGCTGCTAGGCTGGTGTGCCGAACGACGTATTTAACGCGCGTGAAGCAGACGCGCCAGTTCATGGAGGTGATGAACAACCCAGAGAAGAAGGCCGAGGCGGAGCAGTTTTTGCGCTCCCGTGTCGAGCCAAAGCAGGACGAGTAGAGATCAACAGCATACGTCAGAAGAAAATACAGCAGGGTGTGATGGCTGTGTGGTAGTCGTTGATATTATCAGTCCAATAGAGAATGTCAGCCAGCAGGTGCATTTTGATCTATTGTGTTCTGTTGTCCTCGTGTTCTCCGTGACCTTTGTTGCCTTTGTTTGGTTTGGTTCTTCGTACACTACGCACAGCATTGTACCTCGCTCATTTTGGTCAGTAAATTTTAATAGAGGCATGCATGCATGACTAACAGACACACATATCCATTTACTCATTGCGTTCTTACGCTTGCATTGTCACCAAAACCCAGTCTTTTCTTTATTGTCTTCTTCATTCCATAGCTTGCTTCTTCCTCTGAGACTTGAACTCCATGCTTGTTTTTGTTTCTTCTTCTTTCTCTCTATCGAGTCAAAATCGGACGTCAACCTCCCCTACCCAACGAGACACATTATACATACGAGTTTTCTTGTTCTTTTGTTCCTGGTTGTCTTTGCACGATGCTGCTTGCTCTGTAAACTTCTTCGTGTCCCACGCTTGCGCCGAGCTACAGCCGCTAGCCGGAGAAGTCGAACGAATTCTTTCGCTCCCGATAATACTCGTCGTAGTCGTCCAGAAAGTCAGCCTGTGGTGGTGGCGGCGTGGCCACCGCGACCGTCGACGCTGGCGACTCGACGCCGATCGTCACGACCTGCTTCTTTTGGACCGCGAGTTGCTTCGCCTGTTTCTTCTTCGAGTCCTTGTCGACCATCTGGGCGATCACACTAACCATTTCACTATCTGCAAATTTGCAAGAAAAACAGTGTCAGGACCCCCATCATTTTAACACGACAGTATCGCATTGGCCAATATCACATACCTAATGGGGCGGCGGAGGCCTTGAGCGCGATCTCGATCAGCGCGGGATGGTGCTTCTCTTCGTACTTAAATTTACACTTGAGCTCTTTGCGCTTTCGATTTGGGAACAGCGTCGCCATCATTGAAAAGTTTGGACCAACCTGGCTGAGGCACTATTCAAATAAACACAGAAGAGCACCAATCACACTGTCAGTAAGTACCACAAGTCACAATCAGCTGGCAGTCAACTTCAGCAACTCACGTAGTAAAACTGCTTGGTTTCGTCCTTGGCCCAACGCTTGCCTGGCGTGTTTGGTTGCGCATAATACCGCGCACCGCTGCGGCGCGGCATCTGGTCGTCGTGATCTGAGAACTCGCCGCTGCGGTGCGACACGTCACTGATCTTCACGGTCGACTCTAAAATCACCATCTTGCCATCAATGATCTCCACCTGCGGTGTGACGATCGAGCCTCCGAAAGCAGCAGACTCCGACGACACGGAAAACGAACGCGCGCGGTTGAGAGCGTGCGAGTTGATCAGGTTCGAGCCACTGCCGTTTCCGTTGCCGCTACCACCATTGTTGGTTGGGTTGTCAGCGTTCACTTCCTGCTCGTGGCGGTTGATGCGCTTGCCCTTTGGGACAGTAAGAGCGAGCTCACCCATCGTCATCTGAGAAGGCTCCTTCTTCAGCAGCTCGTCCACTTTGGCGCGGGACGACTTTCTCGTCATCGATGTGAAAGACGACGACGAGTTGCTGCGCTTGCGTCGGGTTAGAGGAGTCGACCGTTCCTTCTTGAGAGTCAGCGCACGAGAGCTGCCTCCGCTCACCGAAGTGCCGTCTTCGTTCTCCTCGTCCTCTTCCTGCTGCTTCAGCACCGACTTGGCCCACAACGTCGCTCTTTCACGAGCTGGAACATAAATCTTTGCGTTTTCTTCTGGGAGTTCTAACTCATTTGGATCCACGTCTTCGTCCTTGTCGTCATCATTTTCTTCCTGGGAATCCGTCGCGTCTCTATAACTGCCTTCCTTCTTGACCTGGCGACGGAGCTGCATACACCATTGGAGATCGCGTGAAATGGACAAACTGTTAGTGAGCAATTCATCCAGACAAACAAATACAGGACGATAACGACGAAAAGGGCATACCGAACGTCTCGCGACCTTGGTAGGCGCAGCATCGATAACAGCGTCACCGTCAGTCGAATCTGGGCTGCGGCGCTTGCTCGTCTTTCTTGGTGGCGCGGCAACAGTTTTCTTTGCCTTCTTCTGTTTCACCGCATCATCTTTCTCGATCACAGCTGGGGCATCCGCAGAGACAGGCGCTAGCGACGCTGGGCTGGCGAGCGAGATAGCAGGCATGCCCTGAACACGAGCATTGGCCTGCGCAGCACGTCGTGGTGACTGGTGGGGCTTGATGTCCAACTTCCGCACCATTCTCTTGGCAACCTGGTTATCCTGGGTAACGATTGGAGGCGGGAGTAGCGTCGTCGTCGCACGCGGACCGAGCACTGGACTCGCATGGTGGTGGAGGTGGCCACCGCGCATCTCCGATGACCCGCGGTACACTGGTCCAGCCGACGTGATCTTGGCCAGTCGTTCCACACGGTTCGCTCGTTGTTCCTGACAAATTGTAGAAACCAGTGAGTGATAGAAAAATCGCAAGAACAACACAAACGTTCATGAAATAACTATCCAATTCTTTTCGTACCGAGGCTCGTTGCACTGGGAGAATTGGTGAGCGAACGCCAGACTGCGGTGGCTTCCCAGCTGAGCCTGGACGAGAAGCAAGCGAGCCGCCTGGCGCGATGCCACCCGTGCGAGGAGTAACCTGCAACGATGAGGGACTCGAAGACGAAGCAGCAACAGCAGTGGCTGGAACTGGCACAGCTAGTTCACGCGGAGCCACGACCGTTTGGATCAGGATCACTGGAGGGATCGCTGGCTGCGGCTCTCTCTCCGGCTGACTGTTGGTGGACCCCGGAACGTTCTCTTCGTCGTCATTCTAATCAATGAATCAACATAATACGCTTGTGAGCATCGCAATAAAACAGACAAACGGAGCCGTGGTAGACAGAACTTCTTGTATATTACCTCTGGCGTGACTGGCACAACGGCGTCTTGGCTTTCACTCGACGCGACAGGCGACGCGCGCTTGGTACGATCCGCTTTTCATGAGGCAAAGGCATAGCAGAATGCATAACAAACACGAATGAAAGTTAGCGACAAGTTGCAAGCAAGCAAACAATCAACATCACACACACGCCATGGACTCAGCACAAATCAACCCATTCATCGCCGCATGCACAATGATCAACGGCAAATGCACAAGCACCACACACACGAACGTGCACGTGTATAGACAGTTTGTGCACAAGAGCGAATCAATGGCAACAGCACCAACGTGGGTACATGAATACACACGAGCCAACATTCACTCTCGCTCGTTCCTTACCGTTCGATGGCTTGGCGCGCGGCGCGATCGGCAGGCGCGTAGGCTTGCGACCCTTGTTCTTGAGCAGCAGCGGCACACGAGACGCCATCACTCACTCCACTCCACTCTTCGTCTTCTCTTTTGCTCTCTCGCTCGATTCGCTTGTGTCACTTCCGATCACGATCACACAGATAGACGAGATCTATGGAAAGAACTGGACCGACTTGCTGCTGTTGATGGTCACACACACACACTGGCACGCCTCTCTGTTTGGACTGGTCGTTCACTGGGACGCTGGTGCTGACGACAGAGGACCACAAGAACGCTCACTGTACACGGTGCTGGCTGATGCTGAGCGATAGACCGACGGGCTGGTGGGAGACTCGTCGAGAGAAGAGGCGTCGGACGCGCGCTGTGGCTGCTTTCCCGCTGGTATTCTGGGCTGATGCGACTTGCCTTTTGGCGCGTGCTGTGGCGGTCGGCCAGCGATGAAATCATTGATTCCGCGCGGCATAAAATGCGGTGAGATGATTGGATGAAAAGGAAGACTTGGTGGTAGATGATTGGGCAAAAAGTGGACAGTTGTAAATACCTTTTTAGAATGGGTTGGATTCCCTGATCACATATTGGAAGAAAGTTAACTAGGGAGCCTCTACATATTTTACAAAGGTAGTCGACATATGCATACATATATTAGGCTAAATAGGGAAAAATGCTGTTTGTCCAACTAGAAGTTTGCAGTGCAAATTTTTGACCAATAGCAGACAAGGATTCAGCTCAATATATGAATGATTGAAATTTTGAATAGAGTTGTAACTTTGCAGTAGAATTTCGTCAAATGAGCCTCACTAAGTCGACAAACCTAAAAACTCATTGTGCTTGCAGAAAATGTAGAATAAGATGTTTCCTTGCTTTTTTCTGCGTGTCTGAGTTCCGGTTCGGGCTAGAATCAGGACTCTTGGACACGATCACGATCACTTCCTCTCGTCTTGATGAAATTAAGCGACTTCCCCACGAAAACCAGTTAGTTAGTCACTCCAGGAGGCTGATTGGTCACTTTGTGAATGCAAGGACGATTCAACCATCCACATGCCACTGGTACCTTCATTTTTCGAGAGCTACACAACATCTGCCTCGCATGCTCATTTCGTTTGCTGACATCGGAGTATCTCACTCCTGAATCGTTTTCCTCCCAGCTACACCATTGCAATGGCAGCGGTAACTCCAGCAGAGAAGTCTAAAGTGAGCGAGGTTCTCCACGCTGAGGGCGCCATCAGTTTCCAGTCGCGAGGTTCCGCCTCATTTCGATACAAGATCACGACGGAAGGGGAGAATGTGGGCTTCTAGCTTGAAGACCGAGAAAGCTAACATCAATGGTACGGTCAAATGTTAGATTTTCAAATGCAAGGAACTCCATCCAGTTCGCTATAACAATCTACAATCCCACAATTTCAATGAATTCGCGATTAGGGATCCTGGCGCACCCAAGGTCTCCGACATCGTGAACTCGAACACCACCATTATCGGCTTCGAGATGGCAGATTACATTTCGGGATGCAAACTTATTTTCGGGCTTTGTCTGTGGGTGCGCTCATGTACATTGTACACCTTCCTCAATTGTCTGTTCTAATGCAGTGCTTTACGGAATGCCTTCGAATTCCTGAGCCACCCACCAATTGGACTGATCTACTCAACTTGACGAGCGAGTCGGAGTGCTTTCCCTCGAGTAGCTCAGAAGCTGAGGAAGACGCTAACTCAAGTGAGCCAGAATATATCTCGTAGAACGGCTACAAACGGGATTTCTTCCGATAATAATATGACAACACTCTCGAAATGTTCCTATCGCTCACACGCACCCACGATGGCAGCGTGCGTCAACTTCGCCATCAGTGTGCGGTCTGTACTCAACATTGGCAAGGAGTCGAGGAGGGCAGTGGGGAGGATGCAGCATGAAATGAAATGTTTGTATTCGCAGTGGAGGTTGGCGAGCCACCACCACAATTACACTGTGCAGAATACTCATGAACCATGTCCAGGCACTCTAGAGTGATCGGAATAGGAGCACTTGACACCATTCAACATTAACATGAAGGGAAGGTGATTGGCGAAAGCGTCTTCTTCGGGTGGTCACGTCGTGAGTTAGCAACATAGAAAACTGACTCCTTCTGTTTTTCAACCAATCAGACGCGCCAAATTTGACAGGCTAGCGAGTAATCACTGGACCATGGTCCGATGACGAACAGCGTTCGGTGACTTGCACCGCAAAGCGTCCCATCGACTCAGAAAAAACCGGATTCTTATGCTGCCGCCATCACATTTGCGTATTTGTTTACACCATTGCGGACTTGCTCCGAGCTCAAGCAAATCTGAAAGGGACTGAAGCATGCGCCTTCAACCTGGTCCTCGACCCTCTTTGACTCTCGCTCTCATTTACCAACTTTCGTTTTACTAGAGAAAGCGACCACTGACTCCAACCACAGAGCACAGTTGACAGTATCCAAGCCGCAGCATTCTCGCTACAATATGAAAACCACGAACCAAAGATGAACGTCCTCAAGGTCTGCGCTGTCGCTCTCGCCGCCTCGCTCGGCCTCGTCGCGCCCAGCGTCCAAGCCGCTCCATGCAATGCTGACAAGACTCTGGCCGCCAACAAGGCACTGGTTGCGAACGCTCTCGACGCATTCATCAACAAACGCAACGCCTCTGCAGTTGACGAGTACGTCGACGCCGAGTACCTGCAACATAACTCGGGTGTGCCAGACGGCGCCGAGGACTTGAAGGCATTCATTGACATGTTCAACGAGTCCAGCAAGTTCGAGCTCGGCACCCAGGCTACTGAGGGCGACCTGGTCTGGACCCACGGCCGCTACACTGGCATCCCAGGGCTCCCAGTAATGATCATCGTCGATATCTTCCGCGTGAAGGACGGCAAGTTGGTCGAGCATTGGGACATTTCGCAGAA
>JALBYZ010000497.1:0-25182 GCA_038050575.1 Globisporangium mamillatum
TTCTTTTGCTATCATAGAATGTATGTAAAAAGGGAGAGAGTATAAATGATAACGGGCCCGCACCCCAAGAGTGAAGGTCCTGCAATCATGCATCCTTACAAAAATGGTATGCCGTAACCTATTGAGCGCCACTGTACATGGGAAATAGATCCTAGTGGCTGAAAATGAGTTCACTAACGCGAGTTTGTCAGAAACACTTACACAGTCCATCCCCACAAGTTCACATAGGATCTTCTCTATAAACCGTTTTATTCTTGTACTTCCACATCACCTCCAGGTGGTGTGGCGGGTTCTGGTGATTTAAATCTCTATAAACCGTTTTATTACATACGGTCAAAAGTATATCATTTGCTGCAGCTACTACATTCACTCGACAACATTCATTCCGCTTAATTTGAATTTCAAAAGGTGTGCAGTTGCAGCGACGAAAGGGAGGGAATGAAGGCCACTGTGGTCTGCACATTTGGTTACTTCCCTTTTTTGTAACCAAAAATGTAAAAAATGCTGCCTTTTTGTCACCAAAACAGTAATAAAATTGAGCAAAACCCTGTATTATCATTTCTTTAAGGTAGGACAAATTAGAACCTTTAGTGCTATACACTATACACAAATTATACACCCTAGACCTAATATTTACAGCTTTTAAACAGCAAAAGTGCCCATTTGGCTTGGAAAGGGTGTGAATGTGCGCGCTTAAATGCGAAAAAGCGTTTACACCCTTTCCGAGTCATTTGCTGTTTGAAGCCTGTGAATCGTAGGGCTAGGTGTTTAAGACGTACTTAGGACACTATGAATAAAGTTAGGACATCCAAAAAGAGTCCTCCTGGCACATTCTTTGTGGGTCACACACTATCTGCTCAATTAAAAGACCCTCCTCTTGCTTGTTCCCACCCACGCAATGATCACTGCTCATATCCAAAAATCAATCAGCTCCACGATGCCGAGCTTCCTGGACGCGCTGCGCGACGGCTTCCCCACGAAGCACTCACCAAACGCTACAATAGCACCACCTTCTTCTGTTAATGACGGTGCAAGCACAACGAGCCTGCAGGCGGTCGCGGACCTCGAGCGCCTGTTTCCGTTCCAGGACCCGTTCCTGCTGCACGGCGGCATCGCGGGCGAAGAGGGCGACATCTGGGGGCTCTCGAACCCCACGCACGCGCGCGAGCTCATCAGCGTGCTCTGCGTGGACCATGCGGATCTGCAGGAGGCGAACGAGCGCGAGGCGGCGATCGGCGGCGTCGGCGCGGTCGTGACCAAGAAACCCGCCAAGAAAGCCGGCGGTGGTGGTGGCAGTGGGAAGAGCTCGGCGATGGAGATTGCGGAGAAGCTGCTGCAGACGTGCGCTGCGCACACGAGCTCGTCCGCGGGCGGCTTTTTCACGACCATGGAGCTCGCTGAGATGGTACTACAGACCGTGCTCGACAACCCGCAGGATGCAGACATGGTGCAGACGCAGCTCTTCGGTCTCGTTGGCGTCGAAGGCATGGACGTGATCGCGTTTGCGATCCAAAATCAGGCGGAGATCGTGAAGAACGTGAAGAAGCAACATATCCAGGACGTGCAGAAGCAGCAGGAGCTCGCGGAGAAGTTCGCGGCGACTGGCGGCGCCGGAAGTGGTACGAGACCGACGGTCGCGTCGTCGTTCAGCATCCAAACGGCGTCAGAGCAGCTCTTTCTCAAGCAGCAGCGCAAGGCGAACCGCAAGGCGAGAGCGCAGGGCGGTGGCGGCGGTCATGACGACGAAGACGAACAGAATTGGCTCGAGGCGGCGGGCTACGACCCCGAAGTGCTGCGTCTGCAGCGCGAGTTTGCGCAGGAAGAGATGCGCAACCAGTCAACGTCGCTGCTGCAGCGCGAGTTTGGCATGCTGCAGGGCGGCTACGACACCTCAGCTGCCGCGGGTCAGCTGACCTCTGCGGGCATGCTGACGCTCCCGGAGAGCACCAAGCGAACGTACTTCAAGGGCTATGAGCACGTGTACATCCCGGCGCACGCAAAAAAGTCGCTGAGCGAGAACGAGAAGCTGGTGCCGATCAGCAACCTGGAGGCTTTTGCGCAGACAGCGTTCGTCGGCACGACGCACCTCAACCGACTGCAGTCGAAGCTCTTCCGCAGCGCGTACGAGACGAATCAGAATCTGCTCGTGTGTGCACCAACTGGTGCAGGTAAGACGAACGTCGCGATGCTCACGATCCTCCAGGAGGTCAAGTCGACGATGCAGCGTCACGGCTCGCTGGCGAACATGAAGATCATCTACGTGGCGCCGATGAAAGCGCTCGCGCAGGAAGTGGTGACGAAGTTTGGCGAGCGCCTCGCGAGTCTCAAGATGAAAGTCGCTGAGCTCACTGGTGATATGCAGCTCACAAAGAAAGAGATCGAGGCGACGCACGTGATCGTGACGACGCCGGAGAAATGGGACGTGATCACGCGAAAGTCCAGCACGCAGCAGGCGCTGCTGAGCCAGGTGAAGCTGCTGATCATTGATGAAGTGCATCTCTTGGCGGACGAGCGTGGTCCTGTCATTGAAACCATTGTCGCGCGTACGCTGCGACGCGTGGAGAGCACGCAGAGCATGATCCGAATCGTCGGTTTGTCTGCCACGCTGCCGAACTACGTGGATGTAGCGACTTTCTTGCGCGTGTACGTCCCTGCGGGCGACGCGCGCATGCAGAATGCTGCGACGAATGGCGGCAAAGGAGGGCTGTTCTTCTTCGACACGACGTACCGTCCCGTGCCACTTGACCAGACGTTCATCGGTATCAGTACGAACGCGAACCTGAAAGAAGCGTTGGGGATGTCGGCGGTGGCGCTCTCCACCACTCCTGCGACGGACGAAGACGCTGCCAAGATGGTGAAGAAGATGGGTGCGTCTTCAAACATGAGCCGTCAAGCCCAAGTGAAGCTCATGATGAACAAACTGGCGCTCGCGCACTGCTTGAAACAAGTGGAGAACGGCGAGCAGGTCATGGTGTTCGTGCACTCGCGCAAGGAAACAGCCGCTACGATGCACGCGATTGTCGAGCTTTCCCAGGGCGATGAAGAGGAGCCAGGCACGCTGGAGGCTTTTCTGCCTCCCTCGGAGCTGCAGATGCCGATGAACCTTGTCGATCGCATTCAGAGAAGTCGAAACAGGGAGCTGAAGGAACTCTTGACGTACGGTTTGGGTATCCACCACGCTGGTATGCTGCGAAGCGATCGAAACCTGAGTGAGGAGCTGTTCGAGCGAGGCTTTATCCGCGTGCTGTGCTGTACCGCAACGCTGGCGTGGGGTGTGAACTTGCCAGCGCACTCGGTGCTCATCAAAGGTACCCAGGTGTATAATGCTGACAAGGGTGGCATGACGAACCTCAGCATGCTGGACGTGATGCAGATCTTTGGTCGTGCAGGTCGACCTCAGTACGACACCAGTGGTGACGCGGTATTGATGACCACGCAGGACCAACTGCCGCATTATCTGAGACTGCTGACGACTGGTATCCCGATGGAGTCGGCGCTGATCAAAGCGTTGCCAGATCACCTGAATGCTGAGATCGTGTCTGGAACTGTGAGCAACCTGGACGAAGCGTGCGAGTGGCTGAGCTACACGTACTTGTACGTGCGCATGAAGAAGAACCCGCTGGCGTACGGCATGAAGATCGAAGACGTGCAGCAAGACCCTCTCCTCCTTGAGCGAAGGAAACAGCTTTTGATGGACGCAGCAGAGAAGCTTGCGTCTTGCCGCATGATCAAGGTGCTCCGTGAGAAGACGCGTCTGGACCAGGCTGGAGAAGGCAAAGTGGCGTTCGCAGTGACGTCAATGGGCCGCGTTGCGAGCCACTTTTACATTCAGCACACGTCAATCGAGACCTTCAACGAGCTACTGGACGGGAAAGCTGGGAACCGCGGCGCGCAGGACGACGAGGACATGCCGTGGGAGAAGGTGCTGCTGGTGCTCTGTAGCAGTAACGAGTTTGAGCAGATGAAGTCGCGCGAGGATGAGATGCCGGAGCTCGAGAAGCTCGCGAAGAAGTTTTGTCGCTTCGACGTTCTGGGCGGTGGTCTCGAGAGCTATCAGGGCAAGACGAATGTGCTGCTGCAGAGTCTGATCGGACGAGCGCGCGTGTCCAGCTTCACGCTGATTTCCGACACGAACTACGTCGCGCAGAACGCGTCGCGAGTGTGTCGTGCGCTATTTGAGATCTGTTTGAAGAAAAACAGCGCAAGAAAAGCGGAGAAGTTCCTGCAGCTGTCGAACTGCATCGACCAGAAGATTTGGTGGGACCAGTGCCTGCTGCTGCAGCTGCCGAACGTTCCGCTGGAGGTCGTCGGGCAAGTGGAAAACCAGCACATTGATCTGTATGAAGCGCTCGCGGACCCGAACAAGTATGGTCTTAGCGCAAAGTTGAAGAAATGGGTGAGCAGCTTGCCTTTCATTGACGTCGACGAGGTGCAGATGCAGCCGTTTGGAGGGAACATGCTGAAGCTGAGCTACTCACTGCTCCCGCTGTTCCCTGAGTGGAAAGACAACACGTTCGGCGGCAAGACGATGAGCGCATGGGTCTGGGTGGAAGATGCGATCACGGGGTACATCTACCACTCGGAATACTTTGTGCTTCACCAGAGCCGCTTCATGGGCTGGAAAGAAGGCACGCAGACGCTGGAGATGGAGTGCTACTTGCCTGTGTTTGTGTCGCAGAGCCAGAAGGCAGCGACGTACGTCATTCGCATCATTTCGGACCGATTCGTGGGCATCGAGTCGTATTACGAAGTCTCGTACACTCCAGACGACAACCAGTTGCAGAAAGCAAAGAAGGACAAGGAAGAGATGTACACGAACCTGCTTCGTTTGCACCCACAGCCACTGTCGTCGCTCCAGAACCCGGTCTACGAAGCGATCTACGCGCAGAAGTTCCGCTTCTTGAACCCGATCCAAACGCAGACGTTCCACCAGCTGTACCATCAAGACGGCAACGTGCTGATCTGCGCGCCGACTGGAAGCGGAAAGACGATGTGTGCTGAGCTGGCGATGATGCGCGTCTGGAACCAGAGTGCTACGAGTAGTGCAGTCAAGGACGACTCGGCTGAAGATAGCAACACCACCGACCGACGAGCTCATTCTCTGCGCTCGTTGATTGTGTACATTGCTCCGCTGAAAGCGTTGGCTCGCGAGAAAGTGTCCGAATGGAAAGCTCGCTTCGAGCAGAACCCGCAGTTGCGCAAGAAGGTGGTCGAAGTGACAGGAGACACGGTCGTGAATGTGGACTACATCCTGAACTCTGCCAGCATCGTAATCACGACGCCTGAGAAATGGGATCTGCTGACGCGGAATGTTGGATTTGGACGCAGGTTGATGGACAAGATCGCGCTGGTGGTCATTGACGAAGTGCATCTGGTCGGAGACGCTCCTCGTGGTGCTGTGTTAGAAGTGCTGATCAGTCGACTGCGCCGATTCAGCAAGAACGCCAGAGGAGACATCCGCCTGCTGGGCTTGTCAACGGCGCTGGCGAATGCGAGCGATGTTGGACAGTGGCTCGGGATCACACGCGAGCATAAGAACCAGATCTACAACTTCCGCGCCTCAGTGCGTCCCGTGCCGATGGAGGTTCACATCCAGGGGTTCCCGGAGCGCCACTACGTATCGCGAATGGCGGCGATGAACAAGCCGACGTTCATGGCGATCAAGACGCACTCGCCCGAGAAGCCCGTGTTGATCTTCGTGTCCTCAAAGGCGCAGACCAAGATGACCGCGTTGGACCTGATCTCGTTCTGTGTCTCGCATGTCAATGAGGACCAAACTGGCCAGGGAACTGGTGGCGGTGGCGCAAAGCGGTTTTTGAAAATGGACGAAGCGGTCATGGACTCGATCCTGAGCGATGGACACAGCGTCCAAGACGAGAATCTTCGTCACACGCTGACGTTTGGCATCGGGTTACACCACGCTGGTCTGCCACGCAAAGATCGCGAGCTGGTTGAGAAGCTGTTTAGAGACCGGCTGATCCAGGTTGTGATCTCGACGTCGACTCTGGCGTGGGGCGTGAACCTGCCTGCTCATCTCGTGATCATCAAGGGTACTGAGTACTTCCAGAACGGTCGCTACCAGTCGTACCCATTGAGCGACTTGCTGCAGATGATTGGGCGTGCGGGACGTCCGTTGCTGGACGACAAGGGCGTTGCGTGCGTACTGGTGGAAGAGAGCAAGAAGAACATGATTCAGCGATTCCTGTACGAGCCGCTCGCGATCGAGTCGTGTCTCTCGGCCCATTTGGCGAACCACTTGAATGCTGAGATCGCCTCGGGGCTGCTGAAGAAGAAGCAGGACGTACTGGAGTACTTGAGCTGGAGCTTGCTGTTCCAGCGCGTGATGAAGAATCCGACCTTTTACGGCATTGGCGCCGAGGGCAAGCAAGACGTCGAGACGTTCTTCCAGGAGCTCGTGGCGTCGGCGCTGCAGGAGCTAGAGGCCAGCCAATGCATCGTTGTGAATGCGAAGGACTCGTCGATCCAGCCAACTTTCCTCGGCAAGATCGCGGCAGCGCTGTACGTGGACGTCAGGACGGTCGCGCGCATGCTGGCGTCCGTGAAGGTGATCGCAGCATCCAAGACGGAGAAGAACCACTCGCCGTCGGTGTTTACGCGCCAGATCATGAGCGTGATCTGCGAGTCGAGCGTCGAAATCCGCGAGACGATCCCGCTGCGCCACAATGAGATCCAAAGCATGCTGATCACGGAGTTGTGTGCGAAAGTGAAGCACTCGCCGATGACGTCTCTGTACCGGAGCACGCCCAAGAAGCAGAAGACGCTGCTGGAGACCCACGGAAGCGAGCTCAAGTCGTTCGTGCTGCTCCAGATGCACCTGATGCGCATGGGCATGCCGTCGAGCGACTTCAATAACGACCTCCGCACGCTGCTGGACCAGCTGCCGCGTCTGCTTGGTGCGGTCATTGACATCTGTGCGTTCCTGAAGCAGTCGGATTTGGTGTTTGCAGGCATCCGGTTATCGCAAGCAATCGTGCAGGCGAAGTGGCCAGTGGAAGGTGTTGTCGGCAGTGCGAGTGACGGCGGTGAGGACGTGCTTGCGCAGCTGCCGCACGCGTCAGCTCATGTGCTGAAGGTGCTCCGAGACGACATGAAGGTGAAGTCCTTTGCTGAGTTGCAGGAGTTGCTGCAGACCAAGCAGAAGAAGTCGGAGTTGATCGATTTGCTGACGAAGTCTACGTCGAGAAGAGGCGGCAACAACAACAGCAACAATAGTAGTAGTGGACTGAGCAAGAATCAGAGCAACGACCTCATTCGTGTTGCCGAGGCGATCCCGCGATTGCAGGTGACCGCGTCCGTGAAGCAGCGCCAGCAGAAGAGCGTGGTCGCGGTCGAACTCACGGGACTGAACGAAAATGTGGGCACGCTGGCGTACGCGAAGCGCTTCCAGAAGCCAAAGCCGTATGGCTTTTACGTGATCTTGGCCTCTCAGAAGAGCAAGAAGAGCGAGTCGTCTGAGGCGGAATCGGAATCCAAGACGAGCGTGGAGGTGCTGCAGATGAAGCACGTGGCGTCCAAGCAGAAGGCGGAGGTCACGTTCCCTCTCGCGAGTTCTCCAACCGAAGAAGAGCAGTTTGTGGTTCACGTGCTGTCGGACGCGATCGCAGGGATCGACGTGTCTTGCCCAGTGCTGCTCATGGGATAGGGTGGAGGTAGGTTATCGAGGTAGGTGCTCCGGTTTGACTCTTGGCGAGTGATTTGAAATCAAAGTAGCAAGCGTGGTTTGAGCTTGTGGTGAAGAACTGTGCAATGGGTTGTACAACACTAATCAATGCGATCATTTTTCCATGAGGTAGGCAACTTGACATTCCTCGACCTGTACTGACGCCCTCTAAAAAATGGTCCTCTCAAGGCAATATGGATGATTCAGTAAAGTTCGCATTGTCACAGTTTGCTTTTTTTGCATCCCAGTTACGTTCGATTTGTAGCATCGACGGAAAGCCCATTGCCAGATGGCAACTGTAGCAGCCAAAGGCGTGCACGCGCTATCCTCCTGCCGCTCTTTGTCACGTTGTCCATCGAGACCGCTCAGTCTCAATCTCAATCCCTCTCAAGAGATCTGCTCTGCTCTGCTGGTGGTGCCTCCCTAACACTGTAGTCCAGGAATTGCTCTGTTGAGAGTGGACGCGAGTGGACAGCCAGCCGATCCCAGCCTAGCTTTACTGAAGCTCTCTGTCCAACTGCATTGATACAGTAGCAAGGAGCTGACGTGATGGTGGACAGTTTACTTTCTCGTCTCTTGGGCAACGCCATCAGCAGCACACACGCGCACAAGGCGCTCACAGTGCAAACAGAGAGCGCTCTTCCAAGCGAGACTCTGCCGTCCAAACGCCTGCCCACACAACAAACACATCGAGCGTTACAGAACAGAGCTGCCGTACCGCTCACCAGTGATTGATTGATTGATGACGGCGACGTCCAGTAGCAGCGACAGCATGAGTGGCGCCGTGGTGGAAAGTACGAGCGCGCGCTTGGCGCAGGCGATCGCGAGTCTCAACCAAATGGTCTCCACGACCACGAACGCGACGCTGGTCGAGGATCTGGTCAAACTCCTGGAGAGAACGATCCAGGTACTGCTGAGTTTACAAGAGATCGCAATGCTCTTGTAGGCGTCCATTGACAATATGTACGCTCACATGTTGCGCCCCTTGCTTCGTGTTTGTATATCATCGTTGCTATAGGACGCGAATGCAATCGTCGCGGACAATGCTACTACTACCAGCAGCGATGGATCCCAGCCGACTTCGTCTTCGAATGGCTCGCGCCAGTTCCCTTTTGACGCTCCTCCACAGCGCTGGCGCTCGGCCGATGGCACAAAGAACGGGAACGAAAGCAGATCTTTCAGCACCGCGTCGATCATCGGCATCATCGCTGCGGTACTCTGCGCGGTCGGCGTGATCATCGCATTCTTGCTCTGGTACCGACGACTGACAAGGAAGCTCCGGGACCAGCAAGAACAAGAACAGCAGGATCCAGCATCACCGAGCCCTCACGCTGGATCCGAGTTCATGCGCGTGCAACTCGACAGCAACCGTCACGCCAAGAAACTCGACCCGGTGGACAAGAAAGCCGGCAAATTGGTAGACAAGAAGCACCGACACTTATCCAGGAGCTCTTTGCAGCATCAGGCAAAGCAAGGCGTCTGGGACGACCCCGTGGTGCTCGCGATGCGTCTCCCCGCAGAGGACATTCTTGAAGATCTCATGATCACCAAAGGAACGAAGTCTGGGGCCGAGATCTACCGGGGCACGTACAGATCGAGCGTCGTGGTGATCAAGTCGCTCTCGCAGGAGAAGAAGCGTAACTTGCAGGAGATCGAGACGTTCTTTGAAGACGCCAAGCTCTTCAGGTCGATCTCGCTCGTGCCACACGCGCGCCTCGTGAGCATGATCGGCGTCTCGTGGGACTCGCTCAGCAACGTGCGCATTGTGACCGAGTTCGTGGCGCGAGGTGATCTGAGATCGTACCTCGACACCCTTGACACCTCGTTCACCAATGACGATCAAGAGCAGGCACACCTAGGTTTCAACCAGGAAAAAACCAAGATCGCACTTCATGTCAGCCAGGCACTCGCTCATTTACATGCGCTCATACCATCAGTGTTCTACCGCGATCTGACTTCCAGGAGTGTGCTCTTGGATGAGAACCTGGACGCGAAGCTGGGCTTCTTCAGCCCTCAGTCTCAGGTTTCCCCTCGTCAAGACGGTGCAAATGGAGGTCTTCCGTCGCTCTGGCTCGCCCCCGAAGTCATGACTGGAGGCAAAAGCGATGAGAAGGCGGACATGTACTCGCTCGGCATCGTACTCTCGGAGCTCGACTCGAACGCTCCTCCATTCGCACATTCTACGACTACAAGAGCCACGCAATCCAAGCAGCTGCCACAGATGGCGATACTCAACCTCATCGCACTCGGAAAGCTCTCGGTCGAGTTCTCGCCTTCTTCACTAGAAACGTCGCCAGAAATTGTCGCCTTGGCGATGAGATGCCTCTCGTTGGATTCAAATGCGCGGCCAACAGCAGCCGAGGCGTTTGCCGTTCTTGACAAAGTCCTGAACTCGCTGTAATAACCTGCTAGCGAAGATGAAGAAGGCTGATGCATGTGCTGTATGAAGCGTGTCTTGTTTTAGGGCTTATAATGGAAGAATATATGAATAAAGAGACCGCCAGCGTCCTGAGCTAGCCTTTGTTAGAACTTCTTTTGCATGGGGCTGGTCGCCTGGTAGATCGGCGCAGCGGTGGCCGGCGGCGGCATCTGCTGCATCGACTCGGTGCGCGCGCTCACGTCGCGACTCGGCTGGAACGCACGGAACGCGTTCTTCTTGGCCGGACCCTCGATGTATGCGAAGAGCTCGTCACTCATGTAGTACTTGTCCGAGCCCTTGTTCACGCTGCAGTCCTCGCAGAAGCAGAGCAAGATCGTGTCGATGCCCGTGCCGTAGACGTCCAGGAAGAACGACGCCGTGGCGTAGCCCAGCAGTCCCGTGAGCTACAGAGGAATTATACCATCATCAAGCAATGCATGAGGGTTAGCTCAGCCATTATCATACATACATATATGCATTATAGTCAAGCAATGCGTGATCACGATGAACGTACCAGCATGGGGAAGATCGGGCTCGTGATGTCCTTGAGGTCACCAAGGAAGAAGCTCGGGAGGCTCGACGGTGGGTGGCGGATGAAGAGGAACATGAAGAACATGGAGAAGCACGCGATGAACACCTTGCCGAGCGTCATGAGCAGGCTTGAGATGATGCTCACGGTCGCCACGCGTGCAGCATTCGCGACTAGCAGCGTGAACGAGTCGCGCATCGCCGGGCAGAAGCTCCTTCCTTTCATCGCGATGATGATGAACGCGTTCCTGGCGAATGGTGCAGCATGGGTGAAGAATGATTTTAGGCATTAGTAAACAATGGTGCTAGGCCGTGGGATATACATCGCCGAGAAAGAGAATCGATAGATACGTACTTGTTGAGAAACTTGAGGCACTTCTCGAAGCACCAGAGGCAGCACTTCATGCACATCATCACGACCTTGACGACGCTGTTGCCTTGCTTCGCCGAGCGCATCTTGTGGTCAATGTACTCGAGCACGATGCGGAAGAACTGCACGATCGCAATAATCAGGCTCCCGAACGCTAGCGACCCGAAATGGTATCGGATCGTGCGCCACCAGGAACGCAGCACGGGCATCGAGCGCACCTGGCGTTTGTCGAGCGTCCAGTAGTATTCGCAAAAAGCCCCCGCTATCGTCGTGTACGCGCTCGCCTGGATGAACTGGTTGGTCCAGAGCAACCCAAACAGGTGGTAGATCAACAGGTAGTTGATGACGTTGTCGTCGTCAACCTGGGCCTTGATCGGCGTGATGCCCGTGAGGTTCGTGGTCGCAGAGCTGATATCCTGGAGCGAGATCTCGGCTGACGTCGCGATGTACGCCGCAGCCACGAGCCAGTAGGCGAAGAGTCCCAGCACAAAGATGGTCGGGATGACCGGATAGAGTGTGAGCATCGGCATGGACTGAAGCGCCTTCGAGGCTTCGCGGATGATGCCGATCGCGATGCGGATTCGGCTGCACATGAAGATGAGCACGAAGAGCAGTAGCACGTCGAAGGCGATCATGACGTAGCACGCGATCGACCAGTAGTACACCTGGTCCTCCGACACCTTGAAGCCCGACGAGTTGACGTAGGTCGTCGAGGACGAGATCATCGAACTTGTCGTGGCCTCGGAGATGCCCATTTTCGCCATAGCTTCGGTCATGCGCGTGTTGGTCAAGATGCCTCCTTCAAACGCACAGAAGATCGTGATCACGATCTGCATGGCGGCCATGAGGATGATCACGAGCCAGACAAACAGGCCGGCGCAGTAGCGGAGCATCACGAGCCAGAAGAAACCCAGGACCATCGCGAAGACCCCACCGCAGATCAAGATCGGGAACGCCGCTTTCTCGATGTCGCCGATCCAGCGCGCGACCATGTACCACTTGCGGCTGAGCATCTCGTTGACTGGGTCCTGGCGCGCCGCGGTGACTTGCTTCTCCTGCTTGGACGTCTCGATGCTTGTGCAGTTGGCGCGCGCGGCGAGTACCGTGGTCGCGCAGTCCTCGTCCTTGCAGTCGACCATTGGATTGAGCGTATAGCTCGAGCCACAGGTGCGCATCGTGACGCTCGCAGCCGCAAAGTAGGCCTCTTCGTCGGCGCTGCATTCGTCGGCGCAGCGCGCGGACATCTCCACCTCGATCTTACTCAGCTCCATGCACCGGTAGAGCACCTCCGTGGTGTCCACGTGGAGCTCCCAGGGCGAGCCCGCAGCTTCGTCCTCCTGGCTCGCACCCATCGAGGTACTGAGCGAGCTCACGGACTCCTTGTTGACCGAGTAGTCCGTGTACGCGTGAATGTAGACGCCCGTGGCGGATTCATTCGTCATCGGACAGTGCGAGATGCACACGCCGTAGAACTTCTTGAGGGTCGACGAGTCGGTAAATGAGACCGAGGCACTGTCCCCGGCCATCTGCAGCGCGATCAGGTCGTCACCGAGGCGAGGGTAGATCAAGTACGGGTAGTCCGTGAGGTCGTAGGCCGGAACGTCGCCCTTGGCGTCCGCCTTGACGCCGCAGGTCCTCCCCATCCAGTCCGAGCCGTAGATCAGCCGCTTGGGTTCGCCGTTCTGGTACCCGACACCCGCGATGATGACCATGCCGACCCAGAAGAAGAAGAAGAGCAGCATAAACAGGATGTCCGTGCACTTGCGGTTCTCGGGCTTGAACGGGTTTGCACCTTCGCCATTGTCCTACAAGGTGTGAGACGAGAGTTTAGAGCCCCACGTAGATGAATGAACCAATTTCAACACTGGTTTGGTATCGAGATGCGATCAAAGTAGGTAGGCTCACCACATTGGCGTCCTCGGCGCGCTTGCAGCAGCGGTTCCCCATTGTGAGAGTAGAGTAGCGTAGCGCGGCTAGTGCCCTTGACTTGTCTGCAAAGATCGAGTCTGGGTCTAAGCGGCTGCCTCCTGCTCTTTTTTCGTTGTGTGTGGCGCTTCAACCTGCCAACATTGGGCGGAAACGACCTTGCTTTGAGGTTTCACCTCCCTTCCTCTGCTCTTCATGTACCCTGAGGTAAATTTGGCTCTCAAATCGAAATAGCCACATGCCCGGCGCTTCCGTTATGAAACCCCTCGTGCAGTATCGCGAGAGAGCGTATCATTCTCAGAGCCAAGTGTAGACACGGCGATACCCCAAGTATCGTCGCTGTCCAAACAACGTCGAGTTAAGAGCTCAATGCCGTCTAGGCGGTGGTGATGAACGGGATAGAGATTGAGCGAGTTGAGAGCAGCACAATACCCGATACTCATGCAGTTGGCGTCATTCATCGCTTCTTCTTAAAAAGCTATGGGTCTAAAGCGCCGTGGCGCGCGGTTTCAGGCGTTGACAAAGCTTTCCAAGTCCCTCATGGAGTATTCCAGACTGAGCATAATGACATGCCATGCGCGACTTTTTGGGTTCAGTGTCCATGGAAAATGGTTTGCATATAAGCACCTTCTGGAAGAGTGTGAATTTCACGACGAATGCTGAAAGGGTATGATATACATACGCAACACATACACATACGCTGGCCATGCCTACTGCCAGGGCCAGGAGCGATCGCTCCTGTCGCGCTAGCCACTGGTTGATGACGACGGCGGACGTGATCCTTTAAAAAAGACAACCATTTTAACATAAGCCGTGGAGGTCACGCGATTTTCCCATTCGTTCGTCCAACTATGTGCCGTAGATGTACACACCAGGATGTTCCTCACTATCTGTCGCCCTTCACTTCACTTTGCAATCTTCCTCTTGACGTCCACAGCTTCAGCTCAGGTCCCACCCAAGAGTTCAAGATTGACCCACAATGAGCTGCTGGTCTGTTCATACTACCCCAAGACCGCTAGGCTTCCCAATAGCCTTGGTTCTCTCGCTCTTCCTGCTTAGCTCTTCAGTGGGTGATGCAACCGCAGCAACAGCAGTATCCTGCGACCTAGCGGTGTTCCAGGCTCTCACAGGGAATCCAAGCGCGTATGCCGAGATTTCGCTCACATCTCCAGGCGACGAAGCCGATTTCCCAACAATCTGTGCGCATTCCAACTGCACGAGGCTCGTCGCGGCGCTCAAAGCCCTGGGTGACTGTGTGCTTGGGAACACGACCACGAAGCTCCAGAGCGGGATCGTCCAGCCTATCGTGAGGTACTGCAGCACCGGCAAGAAGAACGACTCCGTGACCTCAAACCCAGGTGAGGAAAACCCAGGTGCGAGTGTCACCAGTACTTCAGTGCAGACAAAGCGGAGCAACTCGGGACTCATAACAGTGATCATCATCGGTGGCATCACTGTTGTACTGCTCCTGATCGCGGCCGCTGTGTGGCACCAACGCAACCGCCGGAAGAACAAGCTCCAAGTCCAGACGCTAACGTTCGTCCAGGACGACCTGGTAAGGTCTCCAGCGAGTAGTGACGATGGCGATGGCGACGACGGTGGTAACCGCCGTTTGCGAAGCTCCAGAGACCCACTCGACAACTACAAACTCAACAGCCACCACCGCGTGCTGCGAAGTCCGATGCAAAGTCGAGCGTACTCCAAGCCGACCCTATGTGCTAGGTACTCCAGCGGCAGCTTGAGTCGCTACACCAACAACAACCACAGCGACAACTTTGGAAGGATCAGCACCACGAGCTCAAGCTGCTTGTCGTCTGTTTCTTCTATCAACAGAAGCAGGAGAACCAGCAGCACAACAGCCCTGAGCGGGTGGCTCTGGGACGACGAATCGATCCTCGCCGCTCGCATCCCGCGCGAGAACGTGGTACTCGAAGCGTGAATCGCGCGCGGCGGCTATGACGAAGTGTACCGCAGTAGGTACAAACCAACGGATCAGGTCGTCGCGGTCAAGATGCTGCTCCGTGAGAACTGGCGCAACCTCCGCAAAGTCCGGGCGTTCTTGAGCGCGCTCAGTCACCCGCAGATCGTGCAGTTCATCGGCGTGTCCTGGGACTCGCTGGCGGACCTATGCACTGTCTCCGAGTTCATGGACGGCGGGGATTTGAGGACGTTACTGATCAGGTTTGAAGACGTCAAGAAGCGTCCCAGAGGTTTCGATGATGACAAAGCCCGGATCGCGCTCCAGGTCGCATGTGCGCTCACGTACCTGCACACACTGAGCCCCGTACCGGTGCTGCGCTGGGACCTCCGGTCCAAGAACATCTCGCTGGATGCCGCGCAGCTGAACGCCAAGTTCACGGATTTCGGCGACGCCTCGGTCGAGAAGATCGACTGCTCGCTGACCTCAGGCGTGGGTACCTGTCTCTGGACTGCACCTGAGGTCATGCTCTCGGAGCTCGACTCACACCTGCTGACCTACGCTGAGGCCAAAGTCCAAGAAGGCAGGGAGGTCGTTCCGAATACCGAGCTGCTGCAGATGATGGCGCGTGAGGAGCTCCAGGTGCAGTTCTCAGGCAGCAATACGCCCAAGGAGCTGGTGCAACTGGGGAAGGAGTGCGTGACGCTGGACTCGCAAGAGTGCCCCACGGCCGTACAGGTGCTCTGCAGACTCCAGTTGGCGTTCAAGCAGGTGTACATTTGATTTAGGATCTTTGTGGAGAATGAGTGCGTCGAACTTGCCATTGGAGCATACAATGGGATGTTTGCCACAAACTCGAGGTCTCTGTGATTGCCGCAATGAGGTAGGTGCTGCGGTAATGAGCATGTGAGCGTACTCAGCCGCATTGGATCACATGGCATTGCTTTGCAAAGCTGAGACAGGAGAGAACAAGCAAGGAGTGCGGTAAGCTAAACGAATGGATAGGACGGTTTAGAACTTGAAGTTGTCAGTATCTTCTCATTGAGCTGGTCGATCTCGGATAAGTTGGGTGATGATGACAAACCCCGCGTGGTTCCCCACTCTAATGCTGATGCTGATACCGAGAGGGCAGCTGGAGCGCCAGGCGTGATCTTGAACACGATGTGATCGTGGAGGAGGTTTTAGTGGAAGGCAGGCATCAAGTGCATTGACTAATATCCATGGCTCTGGTGATTAGTCCCCGCTCGTTGCGTCGGCGGTCTCCTTCCACATCTGTGGGGGATCAGCTGACAAAGTCACCTGGGCAGTCTTCGACAACTACTTGTACCTCAGGTCCTCAAGATGAGGCACTTCGAGTTGCCAAAGAGCTGGCCGCATACAGAGAAGAGAGACCAGCAGATCGTGGGTTTTGATCAACTCCTGACTCCTGACTCCTGACCCCCATCCGAAGCAAGCGAAGCTGTAGGTGCTCACTGGGGAGATGATACAGAACGCGCGTCATCTTCAACGTTCTCTGCGGGCGTGAGGTCAGACCAGCGAACCAGCGTCAGCAAGAATTCGGCTTGGTGTGCTTTGCTGACAAGCAGGGCGTGTGGCCATTCTTGCCCGCCGCATAGAGATAGAGATAGAAGCCTCATTGCATGGCCATCATTGGGATGCATAATGAAATGAAGACACCTGCTGTTGTTGAAGTTGGGTAATCGAAACAGCTAATAATTAACTTTTAACATGAGTTATACCTCTTTAAATAAAGCTAGATACAAATGAGATATTGCTTTGATCTGATTTTTGCTGCCAGAATCTGATTTCGCGAGATTGAAGGCACATGACGATGATGGTTACCACGCGTGGAGCTTTAGATGCCGAACATGCATTTATAGATACCTCAATACATAGAGTTTATATTCATTTGGGTTGATTGGAATGCCTCGAATTTAGACATTTATGCAAATTCAAAGGAGAGTCCAGTCCATGAACGGAGATGGACACGCAAATGGAATCGCACGTGGCGAGACGCTATTAACTTGAATCAGTACACTCAGTCACAGTGCAAACCCCACACAAACCATCTCAGAATGGGATCCAAAACAAAGATCACACGAGCCCCTTGCGATTTCGTCATCTGCATAACATAGATGTTAGCGTCCTTCCTCAACCCTGCGACTGCATGTTTCCACAGAAACAAACAGCAACAGGTTGATCCACTCGATCCGGATTGAAGCGAAAGAGAGAACCCGCAGACTCGCGTCAGTTCCAGTAGTCGAGAACGGAAGTTAGCGTGACGCCAGGCACAATCGATGAGGGCAAGCAAGGCTATCCTTGCGGTGTGTACAGATACACTGTTCTATTCTATTCTATTCAAAATGGACCACTACTCCATCCTCTCTTGCGTCTGAGAAGAGTGAGAGAGAGAGTTCGCAGTGATCAAAGATCAGGCTCGCTTGATCTTAATCGCGTTTCTATATTTTCTCTGATCTGCAAGCAAAACCTGCACTTTTTGGAATCAAAACCAGTACATTTCGCACATCAGTGCTTTAACCCAATCACATCTGGACCTAAAGTACTGATGCGAGTTATCTCTTTGCTTGCAGCCACCACAACGTACTGATTTCAGTGATCTTTTGTTTGCCTTGCTTGCAGCCAGAGCCTTCTCTCTTTACGACCTCGCTCATCCCCCCAGCCATTTACGGTACAATCACCAGCACTACTCCAGCATGGTCCTCAGCCCAATACGCCGCCTTTCTCGCTTCAGCCACAGCTCTCTCGCAATCGCAACTCACTTGCCTCTCATCAAAGAGACACTGCCTCACACCATTTCGCACCAGCACACGCCGTTCACCAGCGGTCCTGCTGTTCTCTAAGTCGCCTCTCGGTACGTACAATTCACAATTCGCGCATGTGTCTTCTGCGCATCCACCCCCCTCAGTTCACGCTCTCACACTCGGTCGCTTACTCACATACTCACACAGACACACACACTCGCTCTTCCACTTCCTCTCTCTCTCTTTGGACTTCCAGCGCCTTCTGCTAAAGCAAGCGACCACAGCGTACAGCAGCAGCGCACGCGAGCGCTTGGACGCGTCACTCCGCACGGCGCCAGAGCTCCATCCAGTCGCGTTCTGCCGGTGTCATCATCGCTGACGTCTCGCACGCTTTACGAGTACCGCGTAGAGCGTATCTATCATTTGAATCTCTCATCCTGACTACGTCCTACACGACAGAGTATCATGAAGAGCGGTGGACTCTCTCTCCTGACGGTGCTGGCAACGGTGGCGCTCCTTGTGACGAAACAAGCGCACGCGACGATCGATGTGCCCGCGCTGCTCTTCAAGTCGCAGCCGAAGATCCCGCTGGCGTTCATCCCGGACCCACTGCCGTCCGTCGTGACCGATCGGCTTAAAGGCACGGGCGCCGAGTTCGCGACGCTCTCGATCCCGCTGCAGCGCGCGTTGCTCTGGGACTTGGGGCTCGTGCTCTCGTCCGACGCCTCCAGGTACGTGCAGGTGTATGCCAAGTGCGGCAAGACCATGAGCGATATCTTCCTGAGCAAGGACACGATCGAGAAGGTCGCCAACTGCACGCTCGTGCCCTGCAACCGGCAGATCCTGACGTTCGCGTACCCCAACTGCTCGGCGACCGCCATGGCACTCTCGGCGCGCTGTGCGATTGACGAGACCGATGGGATCGGCAACGCGACGGTCAACGTGAACAGCTCGCTCTGGTCGGAAGAGGGTGACGTTCGCGAGCAGTACAACTTCACGCTCTTCAGGTACGATAACTCGGGGAGCAGTAGCGCCTCGAGCGCCACGGTGCTCTACACGATCTACCAGCAGCCAGACTTCAAGCTCTACGACGACAGCACGTGTCCGAACCAGGCGACGGCGTTCGTCGTGCCCTGCCAGTCCAAGAGCGCCAACAGCTCGACGGTCGAGAACAGCGGCTGGTGCCCGCCAGAACCAGGCGTCTTCGTCGACGCCTGGATCGCACAGGAGGTCTACAAGAAGAGCACCAAGACGGACATCGACAAGTGGGTGCAGACGTCCACGATCTTCATCGCGCTCTTCTGTATTGCGTGCCTCGTGAGCGGCAGCTTCGCGTACCTTTTCTGGCGCAAGGGCATGCTCAAGTCCTCGTCGTCCGCGTCGACCCATTACGCTGTGCTCGGCAACAATTTCAACAACAACAATGGGTATAACAATGGGAATGGGAATGGTAACATGAACAACTTGGTGCTCACGCCCGGCCCGGCGTCGAGCCTCTCGGACCCCAACACGCGCAGCTCACAGCTCTACGCGATTGACAAGGCGAACGAGGAGTACCTGAACAGCTCGCGGGAGCTCGTGGAGTTCTGCCAAGACGACGAGCTCCTGGTGCGCAAGATCGACTACGATGCGCTCAAGTTCGAGAAGCTGATCGCCAAGGGAGCGAACGGCGAAGTGTGGCGCGGCGAGTACGCCGGTCAGTTTGTCGCGATCAAGCGGCTGCTCACCGACATCCGCAGCGACGTGCGCGCGATCGAGATCTTCTCGCGGGAGATCCGGCTCGGGTCCTCGCTCGAGCATCCGAACATCGTGCGGTTCATCGGGCTTTCGTGGCGGTCGCTCGCCGAGCTTAGCATGGTCTCGGAGTTCCTCCCCATGGGTGACCTCGCGCGGTTCCTAGTGTCGAACGAGAGTCGCGCACTCACGTGGAAGCACGAAAAGCTCTCGCTGGCGTCGGACATCGCCAAGGCGCTCGTGTACCTGCACTCGCTCATGCCCGTGATCATCCACCGTGACCTCAAGTCGCTCAACATCCTACTGACAGCGGCGTTCGAAGCTAAGCTGAGCGACTTTGGACTCAGTCGCGAGCGCTCGTTCGAAGAGACCATGACCATGGGCGTCGGGACCTTGCTCTGGACCGCCCCAGAGGTGCTCCGAGGTGACCGGTACTCGGAGAAAGCCGACATCTACTCGTACGGCATCGTGCTCTCCGAGCTCGACACGTGTCTGCCACCGTACTCGCTGAACGACGAAGTCGGTCGTCTGCGCTCCAAGAATTTTGAGCTGCTGCCGTTGATACGCAACGGGAAGATCTCGCCACAGTTCCGTCCCGACTGCCCGCCCGCGGTGCTCACACTCGCCGAGTCGTGCTTGAACCAGAACCCGGACAAGCGCCCGAACGCCATGCAAATCGTGTACATGCTCCAGTCTAAGGTGTCCATGTCCTTATAATCACAAACACTCGACAGCAAATTAAGATTAAGAGTAGCGCTTATCTAACCAAGCCAAACCATTTCATCAACACGTAACGTAAATTAATGGGGGTCGCGTCTCACAGGCTGATACAGGCAGTACTTGCTGCTTGCTGCACCACAATCAATACCGTTGGCCATGACGAGCGATGATGATGAAAGGAGCAATGGGAATTGCAACTTGAACCTGGCTGGCCGGTTGACTGGACGACGATGCTGTAGCAACGTCAAACGGCACGTCACGAGTGACTACCAAACATGACTGGTAAACAGCAAGATGGTGGATGTACACCATTTTGTTGTGATGACGCCACTACTGGTCGTTATTTACACGAGTGTAAATGAGTACCAGTGGCTTGCATTCGTCAAGCGGTGAGGCGCTTCACTCCAATTGAGCTCCTCGAGTGGTGATCGATTGATGGACTGACTCACAGTCCATCAATTGAACTGAGAGCGTTGCAGATGTGACAAATCTGATAATCCTCAGATAGAACTTACATCACATCTGAGGATTTAAGTCACTTGGAGTGATGTCGTCTTTTGGAATCATTAAGACTGGAGTGCACCGTATCTTGGAATGCGGCTGATGGGCGGACTCTTCTGATCCCCAAGCCAGTCGTGCAGTTGTGAAGGATCCAAACATTAGAATCCACGTCGGGATGCAAAAAATCATTTGTTTGGCTTCAGCATACGATGCTTGTGGTAACTGTCAGCTTAGCTCATCTGCACATAAACATTGAGACAACGTGTAACGCGATCGCATTGGATGGGCAGACGCGGCAACTTGCTGTAGTTATTGTGAGCCTGAGAATTTGAATGGCTTGGATCGATCTCTCCGTAGCAACTTGTGGCCGAAAGCTACCGCCGTCTCCGCCTCCAGTTGACAGCCCGATTTGGGACTATATTATCACATCAGCGCCTATTACTCGAACCTATTGCTTGGGCCTATTACTTGAGAGTGGTGAGTTGTCAGCTTAACGCGCTCACTGACTGACTGTCTTACTGATCCGTAAAATTTGATCACCAGCGATAACGGAATAACAGATCGTTCAAATCATAACTCACGTGTGGAACCAAAGTTGATTGAGAGAAGACAGCACTGATTTCGCCCTGCGCTTGCTGCTGCCGTCACTCGGCCTTCGATTCCTTTTTCGCCTTTTTCGCTGTTGTTGTTGTATGAAACCCACCTGATCCTCTCAGGTTTAAGTTCATCACTTGAATAAACTAAGCAACGTGTTTTCGAAAATGGCAACTGTGGATTTTCTCTGTGCCAGTTCATTGACATAGCCGGAGCCACTTTTCCATAAGTCGTTGAACGGTATCACTGCAGCACATTAGCTGGACACAGTGATTGGGATATCTTATTTTTGTGCAAAAATTACATTTTGCAGTTTCCTGAGATAAATAGCGACATCCGATGGGCACTTTTGTACCGTCTTAACACTGCGGATAGGGAGTGCCATGCTTCAAAGCCTCACATAACCGCCCTGGCTCCTCCCACCACTTGTCGTGTGAACCCGAATGCCCAAGCCAAAGGAATAGACCAGAGCGTTCTGTGTGTGTCTCTGTGTGTATGAGCTCATTATTCTGCGGACGGCGGGGCGAGCGAGGTCTTCATCCCATTTCCCCCTTCTTCTTCTTCTTCTTCTCTCTCTCTTCGTATCCACAGGCAGTGGCGCAAGCAGTGCGTATTCGCCACCACACAGGACGAGATTGTGTTCATTCAGCATGGCGGAAGCGCCATCACCATGCACCACCACGAGGCCGTTTCTTCGGTTACTCCTTGTCGCCGGCGCGCTGACTCACGTCGTCACCGGTAGCAGCCAGGATTCCATCAGCAGCATCGCGTCCAGCATGACGGAGCAAGAGGGCGATGGCGGTATCACGCGCGACTTACAGGCAGTGACGACGATGACAAGCTCCAGCTCAGGCTCGCTCCCAGGCTCGGGGAATTCATCGGACGTTGTGTACCGCTCCAAGACGATCGGCGATACCTCGGTGGAGGGCACTGCGTCGTCGGCGGAAGGCACGACGCGCGTGATCAAGGAGGACCCCCAGGGCGGCGGCGGACAGCGGTACGACCTCGTGGCCGGCGTGAGCGTGGTAGCGGTCGTGATCATCGCCGCGCTGCTCTTCGTCATGCGCCGGAACAACAAGAAGACGCGCGCGAACCGCGACTTTTACAAGAGCAGCTCTGAGGAAGAGCCACAGCACTGCGATCGAGACGTGCGAGAGTCGATGAACAGCATGAGCAGCACGTGGAAAGTCGGCAGCACGAACACGCGCACGCAGCCGGGGCGTCCGTCATCGTCCACTTCGACCACAAGCACGACCGGCGCGAGCAGCACTGACAGCGAGACGCTGAACGCGATCTGGAGGGACCCCGTGATCGCGGCGGCGCGTCTTCCGTTCGAAGAGATCCGTCTACGCTCGCTGCTCTGCCGCGGCGCGTTCGGGGAGGTGTTTGACGGCGTATACAACGGCCAGAAAGTCGCAATCAAGCGGCTACTACCGGAAACCCGCCAGAACATCGAAAGCCTCGAGTACTTTATGCTGGAGGTGCGCATGATGGCGTTGCTGAACCATGAGCGCGTCGTGACGTTCATTGGTGTGGCCTGGGACGCGATGAAGGATCTGTGCATCATCTCGGAGTTCATGACGAACGGCGACCTGCGCAAAGTGATCCAGAAGTGGAAACAGAAAGGAGAATCGACAGGCTTTGACACTAAGAAGCTCAAGATCGCGCTCCACGTGGCCGAGGCGCTCGTGTACCTGCACTCGCTCACGCCAAAGAAGATCATCCACCGCGATCTCAAGTCCCGTAACGTGCTCGTGAACGAGAACTGGGACGCCAAGCTGAGCGACTTTGGCGTCTCGCGCGAGCGCTCGTCGCACATGACGCGCACGTTGACGGCGAACATCGGCTCGTCGCTCTGGATGGCGCCGGAGATCATGCTCGGCGAGAACTACGACGAGAGCGCCGACATCTTTTCTTTCGGGGTCGTGCTCACGGAGCTCGATACGCACTTGCTACCGTACAACAACGTGACCACTCCGGACGGGCGCCATCTGCCGGAACCGGCGATCCTGCACATGGTGACCATGGGCTCGGTCATGGCCGAGTTCTCCGAGGCGAGCCGAGGAGACATCGTGGCCCTGGGCCGCTCCTGCCTATGCTTGGACCCGACCAAGCGCCCGAGCGCCGTAGAGATCGTGCTGCGCATCCAGACACTGCTACTGGGGCAGGAGAAGACGGCAGAGGACCAGGAGAGCAGGGCACTGAGCGACCGAGTCGTTCAGTGAAGGAATCCGGTTCTTCTCCGATGTTAGTGTTGTTTGTGTGCTCTTTGCTGTAGCATATTTATTCCCCCCTCCCGCCCCATCCATACTCACAGATCTGTCAACGATAACAAGTAAATACAAAGTGTTAGTAGTACTACGCCAGTCATGCATGCTCCTAAAGGCACATCAGTCGCATTCACAACTCTATTTCACCTAATATGCATGTTTCTCTTTGTGCATCCGCTTCTTGGATACCAGATACTATTCCAGATCGCTTTCGATCGCTCGAGAGAGCGCGCGGAATGCCAATGAACGGCGGTAGTAGGTGGACGACCAGACAGCAAAGTGCACTCTGTGCTCGATGCATCCTTCTTTCCACTCGGTGGCGCTGGTGTCTGTCTGATAGGCTGGCTTGGTATAGTTTGGCCTGTTCGACACTCCGCTGAGCTGCTCATTCTCGAAATTGCGCGACCAGAATCACCACAGAGTACCATCTCCAACTAACCTTTCCGCCTTCTCAGCTATGCACGCGTTCACTACCGCTGGAGCCCTCATCTTAGTGTCCCTGGCCACCGTTGCCTCGAAACACGGCTACATCGTCGACCCTGCTGCTGTCTGGACCCAGGGCTACACGTCGAATGGGTATATCAGCGAGGTCAACAGCACCTTGTGGGGGGCTGTGGACAACTCCGAGCTCGTCTACGGCGTCGAAGCCACGGTCAAGTACTTCACCAAGAACTTCCCAACGTCTGGCTACACCTCGCTGCGCGACCTGATCCTCGCGAACCAGGACATGTACGACGAGTCGACCGACAAGGAGTGTGGGCTGACGACGCTGAACGAGGCCAAGCGCACCACGATGCCCACGTCAGGGAACATCACGTTCTCGGATTTTACCCACCCGGGGG
This sequence comes from Globisporangium mamillatum, assembly GCA_038050575.1. Taxonomy (NCBI): domain Eukaryota; phylum Oomycota; class Peronosporomycetes; order Pythiales; family Pythiaceae; genus Globisporangium; species Globisporangium mamillatum. The sequence continues at coordinate 24,266 of JALBYZ010000497.1, forward strand.
CCGTGTGAACTCTGGTGCAATGACAACAAGATGACGTTCGCGAACGATTGCGCGGCCTCGTACCCGGACGACAAGGCCCCGTTCGACGCTGCCAAGTGCATCGGCGCCAGCAGATTCAGAATCTTCTGGATCGGTGTGCACGGTTCTCCGTGGCAGGTATACACCAATTGCGTGTACCTTGAGGGAGACTCGGGTAGCTCTTCGTCTCCCAGCGTCAGTACCAGCACCACAACCACCACGACCCCAACGACGACTACTGCGACTCCAACGGCGACTACTGCGACGCAACAGCTACCACCGCCATCCCAGTCGTCGAAGACTCGGACGTGACGCCGACCCCAAGTCCAACGGCGAAGAAGAACTGCACTCGTCGCCACAAGTAAGTGATAGAAAAAAAGCACAAACGTTACTAGTATTCGGTTGAGACTGCCTTCCGACGAGAATAATATTTTTTTACTGTGAGGTCTGTATTAACAAACAATTGGACCAACCAACTGTCAATCGTAAGTGTGGCAACCGACGGAGCCCCACTGAGACCCATTGAAGGTACGCAGAGCGACCCTCGCCTCGGATCGCGCTCGTCGCCGCCTTCCAGATGTTCGACACGGCGTTCGTATCTCGGTCCCACAGCCTGGAACAAGTCTTACATCTGACCAGCCCGTAACGCAAGATGCTGCCGCTCCTGTACGGTCGAGGGTTTTCGTATTTCCGGAACGTCTCGCACTTGCCCTGTTCGCACGCGCTGCATCTGCTGGTGCGGAACTCATCAACTCATCGACCAGGTACATGTCGTAGCCTGCCTCCCGAAACATCGTCCTAAAGTCCTTGCCGGGCTCATTGAACCTGCGGCACTGCCTCTGGCTCCAATCCCCGATCGCGACGATCGTGTCTGCTCCGCTTTCGACCAGCTCCTCGAA
>JALBYZ010000498.1:0-25170 GCA_038050575.1 Globisporangium mamillatum
CCATCCATCCATCCATCCATCCATCCATCCATCCATCCATCCATCCATCCATCCACAGACGACGCCTTCCAGCTAGATTTCTACTTATCATTGACACCTTATCTATCACCACCCACTACACGCCTGTAATTGTACCTATAAAATAAACCTTTCGTTTCGATATCACTCCCATCATCTGTCCATCCATCATACCACCGCGTAAGCAACGAACGCAATGGCCACTAACTGCACTATGCACGCAGTCAAAGTGGCTGTCATGGATCTCCGCCGAGGCGTGTTCTCAAAGTCCGACAGTGCTGGTGCTGCTGTTGGTCAGCAATCATCCATATGAGACGACGGAAGAAGCAAAAAGAAGCAAGTTGGTGGCGCCTTCTCCCATATTCGTTCGCGGGCTCCCAGCTTTCTTTTCCGGCGTTGCCGCTCACTCGTCACAGAGTTTCATTTTTTGTCAACCGCTGCTCTTTTCTCTCTTCTTCAACTTGCAATGGCTCATTCGCGTCGCGTCGCTTCGAATGGCATTAGAAAGTCTCCATCCAATCTCAGCTGATCTTTCGAATGCGGAAGGAAGCGACATGGCCGGATTAAAAATCTACAGTATATGCACCCATCATTGCCGAAAAGACACGAAATATCGAACAAACGGGCACAGGTGTTACATGGTGGACAGGATGATTCATTTCATTTTCATTTTTTTGTCAATGTGGAACGATCGATATACATAACTTAGATTTATATATGACAACAACTTGAGGAACTTGGACTTGTGACGGCACGACGGACAGCGCTTCCTTATAAAAACGTGGCGAGCTGCTTGAGTGCTCTACAGCAGCGCGGTGGTGGCGTCGCAGGATACACGGTGCAGCTTCGGCGCCAGGCCGCTGGCGGCCGCGGCCTGGATGATCGTCTGCACGCCCTCGGGGCTCAGGAAGTTGTCCTCGAGTCCCAGGAAGCGTAACTGCGGACACGCGCACCCAGCCAACAGGTTCTGGAGCGGCGCCACGCAGTTGTCCGTGATGATGTTGCCGCCCATGCACAGGTACTGGAGCTTCTTGACCGCTCCGAGCGCGAGAGCCGATGCGATGCGGCGCAGACCTGCCTCGCCAATATAGTTGCGGCGCAGGTCCAGTCGAGCGAGCTCCGGCACGGCGTTCGACTTGAGCAGTCGCGCAATGTCAACCATGCCGGCGTCCATGATGCTGTTTCCTCCGAGCAGCAGGTCCTCCAGTTGCGGGCACGCGCCGCGTGCGAGCACGTCACACAGTGCACGCAGTGCGTTGCGCTGGCTCGTGTTGCTGAACACCGACACGAGCTGCAGCTGTTTCAGGTGGCGTCCGGCGCCGGCGTCCAGCGTCGCTGCGAGTTGCAGCATAATCTCCTCTCCCTCGTTTCCCTGGGTTGCGTCGAGCTCCGAACACCCCCACGCGTGCAGTGGGGACTTTCCCAGCTGGAACGCGCTGCTGCTGCTGTTGGGGCTGACCTGTTTGTACACGATGAGTCTCTCCAAGTTGATCAGCTTGCGCAGGTTGAAATACTCGCTCTCCATAGACTTGCGCAGTTGCACCACGTGGAGCTCGAGACTCACGACACAGGAAGGCAGAAACTCGGAAGCAAAGTTGTTGAGTGCGCGGTTCGCGATCACCTCCTTGCCCTCCATGAAGGAGAAGATGTTGCGCAGGCAGTCTTCGCCGATCTTCTGGAAAATGCGGCCGGAGCACTTGACCTCGGTCGCCGAGAGTCCTACGAGGCGGCGGCGCTTGATCGCGAAGTCCGGGGTCATGTCGAGGTTGCGCGACGGGAACCGACGCTTCGGGCTCAGCTCCAACTGCTGCAGCGAGCGCACTGCCGCTGCTTCGTGGTAGCTGAGCGACACGAGCGACTGGAGACGGCGGCGGAGCGTCGACAGGTTTCGGTATTCGTCCAGCGAGCTCGCGTGGGAGTACAGCGACAATTCGATACGCTTCGCGAGGGCTGCAGTCGACTGCTGCTGAACTACGGTGGACGCGAGAACCGAGTTCTTCTTCTCTGTGAGCGTGATAATGCGCTGTACCATCACGCGGCGCTCCGGGAGGTCGTTCACTGACTGCCACGGCGTCATGATCTCTTCCTCTTCCTCGTCAGACGAGCTCGCCGACGATCCGGATGAGGTCGTGCCAATACGCTTTTTCTCCTGTACATCGGTGGTCTCTGGCATGAGCTGGGACCACTGCGGCGTGGCCGTCATGCCGTTCACCGTGGACGGGGTAATCGCACCGACGAGCTCCTCCTGCGTGCTACTGGTGCGACTGCGAGGTGTGGCGATCACGGGGACAGGAACGTCGTTGTCGTGGTTCAGCTCCATAATAATTTGAGATATAGATAAGTAATCCGTTTTGCTTGCTGGTGATCTGGAGGGTAAGTACCAGTGGTTGTTGTCTGGTTGGGTGGGGTGGGGAGTGGTTGATTGATGCCGCACACTGGTGGTGATAGCGGGGTAGTACTGCTGCTGAGTGGGCTGCAGTTGGTGGGAAGCGCTCGTACGGAGTACTCGCGTGGGGGAGCTGATACTTTTCCTGGACGGAAAAAGTGGAAATGAGCTCCTGCGTTGCGCTGCCGGGAGGGACCTGCTCGTTCGCTGTTTGATTCGGTCGGATGGTTGTGCGGATCGTTAGGCGCGACCCGTCTTTGCACGCGGCGGTTTTCTGTGTCAGCTATGCGGAGCCTGCCCTTTCTGCCCGACTGGCGGTTTTCGAGTATGCAATCCGCTCGTTTTCATTGGCTGAAAAGTGGATATTCCCCTACCCGCTCCAGAGGAATGTTCTGAAAATAGTACTGGGTGAAACAGCTGTTTCGACAGCAAACAGGTGGACGGGCGGTGGACGGACGAACGGTTTCATAGACTCATGCAGTCAGCCAGTCAGTCCTAACAACACCGATTGTTGATTGTAATCAACAATGCCAATTGACATTCGTTGTGCTGGGCTGTGCTGGGCTGGGCTAAGATTGTCGAGAACAACTGCCAAGTGAAAGTGGCTTGTCCATATTGTAAAGCAGTGACAGGGAGAAGCTGACTGGCTAAAGCGAACCTATCTGTGTGCGGCTGGCACCTCGAAAGAGAAAGAGAGAGAGTTCACGCGCAATGGAAATTTAGGACTGGGGATACCGTCAATACGCGTCCATCCAGCTGGAGCGATGGCTGGCACCATCCCAATTGCAACAACTGTGGCAGCGCAATACAACCTATTAGTCGCTGCTGACAAACAATGACCCCAATCAGGGCGGCACCAGGATCGGATGAAGACGCGCGCTTTGCCTCCTTGCTGAGTGAAGACGCGGCGATAAAATGAAGTGACCCCTCCGGACGGGCTCAGGAAGTTACTGCTCTCAGCTCCTTCTTGTGCCCCTTGCTCAACGCGTTTATTACCGCAGCAGTTCAGAAGATGTCGCGACGTAATGCAATGCGTTTCGCCAGCAAGTCCCTCCTCGCATCTATATTCCACCATTCCTACAGTGCCTTATAATTCCAAGCCATAGACAGACTTTTGCGATGTTTTTCTGTGTCTGCCGGTGCAGACAGGATAGGCAGATCTCCGATCTCGAATCCCTGTCCTGGGAGAACTCCGGTTCGTTTTCTGACAGGGAATACATCAGAGAAAGAGCGCGCGTGGACTTTAGTTGTCTGTCGCCACGTTGTCGCTGTGGGTTAAAGACAGCAATAGCTCCAGTTTCTGACTCAAAAATCCATGCTTTAAGCTCCGGTTTGCAGGTCCTACTTTCATCCAAGCATAGGGAGGCCGAGAGCGGGAAGAGTGGCCCTCTCTCACCGACCTCGTCAACTCGCGCATGTCGAGAGGTGAACCACCATCATCGCGGTTCAACGCACTAAGACACCGACAGGACAGACAGCAAATGCACCTCTCTCGCCGGACGGATTGCACGTCTGCCTGACGACTTGCTCACATTGATTATGAGACGTCAGGAAATGTGGCGAGTACTCCGTGTTGGAAGATGCAGCAGGTTGGCGGTATTTCTCATCCGTCCTCCGTCGCGATCGTACCTACGCCTTCGAATTTCTTGAGCGAATGGGCAACTCACGAATCCCTCTCTCTATCTATCTATGTGTGTTTTCACGCGATCGCAAACGTTGGCACTGCAAAGACGATCCAAGCGTTGATTTCGATGGCAGCTCTCCCTCTTTGGTCGAGTTGTACGAACGGACGGATATGGACGAAGTGGCTTGCTTGCACGCAGATCATAGAGCACAGCGTGCGCACGCGACCGACTTGTCTATTAGCTGGTCGGAACCATGAAGGCCCTTGTCAAGCATGAACGGATAAGATAAGCGCAAACCCTCAATCGTACGAGCTGTCGCGCTTTGAAGCAATCTGGAGCTAGAAAGTTCTGGAAGCTCAACAAAATTTCGTTCTCAGTGGATCTGCATGCCAAACACGGTGGTGAGTCAAACGACCACGTGTCGTCTCGGAGGGGATCATGGACCCGTCATATGTGTAGATGCACGTCCGAATGGATGCCCGCAGCGAGAAATATCTCATGCGCGCCGCCATGTTGATCTCAATCATCTCTCCTCCTCCGCCTTGACGATCCAATCGATTGCGCTCGGTGTGAAATGGCCTGCTAAACAAAGTGCAGTCATCGCTTTCCGCTGCGCCAGCTGGGAACCGAGAAGTTAAGTCAGGATACTGTCCTTTCACTTCAACGATCTGAAAAAACGGTTCTAAAAACGTTCTGTAAATGTTCCGAGAACAATCGCGTACATAATTGATTCAAATCGGTCACGTTGTGTCAATTCAATGCACAAAGAAAGACCATTCGAGTGTACGACCACAAAAATGCAACGTGACGAAAGACAACATTGCGAAAAGCTCCAGTGCGTCCGCAAAAACAGATGCAATTGGGGTGTAGTTTCGAGCACTCACTGAGATTTGATGTGGTTGCTTCAAAACAGCAGTGAGAGTTGAAGGTACCTGTGAAACAAAAGCTCAAAGGTATGTATCAAACACCAAGGACCTCAGCTCGCTACAGCACAGCGAAAAAAAGGTCGGAAGAATAAGAATGTTTGGACTCTGTTCCCTCATGAGTTGACCAAGTGCCAACAAACACATTCTCTTTCGAACGACAAGTTGTTCTCTCTCTCTCGCTGGCTGGAGTTGAAGTCTAATCGTGGAGACTCGATGATTTGTGTCGGCGTTACACATGTGACGGCGCTCGACTGGAGTGCTTCCAGTAATCGCGCAAAGTTGATGGCGAGGCACGAACACCAGCAACAGTGGCAGTCAAACCACGCTTGACAAAGTCCTTTCAAATATGTACACTGGCAGGTTGCACCATCGTGGATGCCGTTCGGTCTCTTAGGAGATGCTATATGTAATGTGTACGGCCCACAAAGCCGATGGGAATGGGAAGAGGCTGTCAAGGAGTTCCTTTCCTTCCTCGCTCTTCCTACGACCAGCCATTCATTTTGGATGTGTGCAAAAGGAGGTCTTCGTTCGAGGACCAGCGAAACGGCTGGATGTATGTCGATTGAACGGATCTGCGTTCTCGTTTCTCTCTGCGACAACTACACGGGTGTGCAGCGTCTATCGCTGTTATCAGAGTGAGAGACAAAAATCCGCTCACGATAGATCCTGGTGGATTAGGAGCGGAACGGTCGGCCTGCCAAGAGATACCTGGCTGTGGTCGAGAGCTAAAGCCTCCAGAACTCTCGGGCTAGATTTGACAACGGGTGGTCGAGACGACACGAGGCACGTGACTAATCAACATAGAGTGAGTACGCTTGATGAGTACTTGCTTCAGCACGCTGTCTTTCTGGTTGACTCGGCGCACAGACTCGTTGCGGCTGTCTTGCTTGTGAACCGTGTCGCTGATAGAGACCAACCATCATTTGTATGTGCACGGCCAGGTTTTCACAATCCCCTTTAGATACGGGCTGCTCTGCATCTCTTGGGGAAAGTCATCCGTGACGTCGGGTTCTTTGGTCAAATGTTGAGAGGTTTGCCGCCGCCTGTCGGTGCGATTTGAGGATGAGCGCTGGGTAACGCTGTTATCACAGATGCCTGTCCCTCGTGTTGTTCTTCGTCATCGCCATGAACTTCACAAGGATTTATGTCAAGCTTGAGAGATGTTGGATTCGCGAAACTTCTTCTGTGCGTCCGTCGATCGAACCCGATCTGTGAAAGCTCTCTGCATACTCTGACACCTCAACAGCAAAGGGATGCTGGATTTATTCATTTCTCGAAGCACTCACTCCCTGCAGTTTCTCTCAAAACCGAAAGTGAAACCTTGAACAATTTGTAGCGCAAGCTACAAAACGCGTCAAAAGTATTGGTCACTGTTCTAGCTGAGTCAACAAGCCGAGCCGAATCTCCAAGCCGACAACGAGCCGAGTCAAATACGTGGTGTGAACCACACTGCCAACCTGGCGAGCGCTGATTGGCCCAAATCTACTTGTATCGACTTTTATTGGGACTTCCTTAAAGCACCTTTTGGCTCAGAATCTCACAAAATCGCTGACACCAAGTCTACTATCAAGTTACCCCACACTCTCTTCTGAAGTAACAAAGTCACTTCAGAGAGTTTCAAGCTGAACACCGTCAGCATGCGTGAATATCGAATTTCGAGCAAGGTGAAGATGGCGGAGAACCGCACGGCCGACTTCCAGCGCCTCTGTCAGCAGCTTGCGCAGCAGCGACACAAGCCCTCGGCCATCGGAGCACAGGTGCGCTAGTGTTCCCTCTTTGCACCTCTCTTCATGACGCCCCCCCCTCCCCCCTGCTATTTATTGGACGCCGAAGGGAGAGAACGAGAGGGGATGATGGAATTTTCGCTTACACAGACTCTCTGACCCCTGCCTGTGGTTGTCGATGTGTATGACGATGCTTTGTTATCATGCGCAGAAGCAACACGGCGCAGTGCACAACTCGGTGCAGGAGAATGTACAGTTCAACGCGGCGGCGTCGGACATCTCAAAAGAAGTGTATCAGGCGTCCAAGCGGCTGCAGCAACTCACACAGCGTACGTTTCCCTCCTGTTCGTGTGTCTATTGCGGGCACATGCATATGTGTGTGGCGAAAAGAGGGAGAAAGGCTTGGAAATGCTAATTCGAAGCGCTGCCTTGTGTGTCAATATGCTCATGGACTGTGTGACGAGCAGTGGTGCGGCAAAATAACATGTTCAACGACCCGACGGAAGCGATCAATGAGCTCGCCGTGCTTGTGAAGAAGGACATCACGGACATCAACGCCCAATTAGACAACTTGCAGGTAAGGAAGACGTGCTGCTACCTTATTGCGCGAAGGTTCGCAATGTACTCACGATGTATATGTATATTATGCTGTGCTGTGCTATGCGTGTATGCGGATGGCGGCTGCAGGAATACATTAATAGTAAGCGATCCGCGAATGGCTCACGACAGGCAGCGACGCATTCCGACGCGATCGTATCGTTGATGAAGTCCAACTTGATGGTCACGACCAAGGGCTTCAAGGACATCCTAGAGGTTCGCCAGGAGAACATGAAGCTCCAGCAGAATAGACGCGCGCGGTACGGCAAGACGGCATCGAGTGCGTTAGGGAAGCCACTGACGTTCGCGAACAACCGCCCGCCGCCGCCACCACCATCGTCTACTTTCGGTCATCCAGCCAATGGCAGTAACAACAACAACAACAACAACAACAACAACAACAACAGCTTCAATGGCAACAGATACGCGTTGCCACGACCTGGCGGGGTCCAGAGCTCGGACAGTGGCAGCGAGATCGTGCCGCTGATCTCGACCATGTCACAGGAGCAGGTCGTTGCGGAGCAGCAGAACTATACGGAGTCGCGCGCCGAGGCCGTCTCGCAGATCGAGAGCCACATCGTGGACATTGGGCAGATGTTTGGTCGTCTCGCGACTATTCTCCATGAGCAGGAAGATCTCGTGCGAAGGTGCGTGATCAGTGGCAGCATTGTCTACCTAGTTGATGTTGAATTTGCTGACTTGACGTGATCTCTGTGTTTGTACTATGCAGGATCGACGACAACGTGGACGACACGCTCGTGAACGTGAGCGCTGGAGAGAACGAGCTCTTGAAGTACTTTTCGAGCCTGTCAAACAATAGAATGCTGGCATTGAAGGTCTCCGCTATTTTATTCGTATTTCTGCTCTTCTTCATGTTCGTTTTAGCTTAGATTAGCTTAGCTTGGGCTGGTACCGAGAGAAGAGCGCGCGTCTGGTCTTTTTAAATAAAAGCAAATCCAACATTTTTATAAAAGCAAAATGGAGAGAGATAGAGCAATGTGATGTGGGGCGCCACTTCAACTGTGCAGTTGTGTTGTTTTGTGTGTCAAGCGCGAATTGACTGGCAAAGGCAGTTCGATGATCGAGTACTGGTCATTCGCGGTACCCTCATCGTGCGAAGGATCCATCTGCATGCAATCGTTCGTTAGCCGTGCACTCGTGCCACAATGCAAGACGACTACTGCAAAGGCGTCGTGTCAGTGGATATATTTCAGCTGTTTTGTTTGTTTGTTTGTTGGGCGTCGTCTGTCGGTGGTCGTGGTTATCGTGTCAAAAAGTGCTGCTGTTGGCTGCCAGAGCTACTCCTTCTTCTTGAGCGTGAGCACGGATCCGAGTGCCATGACGACAACCGTCGCGCCTTGTGCGACCACGCGCGCGCGCATGAAGCGCTGCTGGGTCTTGGCGTCTGCTGCGCGCTGGAACGAACGCAGGCCACCGACGAGCACGCCCGCCGTGAGCAGGCAGCCGAGCGGTACGAGCGGCTCCTCCGCCATGCGGCGCTTCATCTTCTCCCAGCCGGTCTCCATCGGGCGCATTCCTTCCATGCTGCTGCTGCTGTGTATCTGTCCGGTGCTGGTGGTGCACAAACTTGTCTTCTTGGCTCGTGGTGATGGATTGATGCAATGGACCGTGCAGTTGATCAGAGTTGATCGATGCAAACTTTGCGTGCCTTCTCGTGAGTCGTCAATTCTATGAGGCCAGGCTTTTCGGGACAAAGCAGCCGCCAAAAATGCTTTCAATTCAAACTGAAATTGAGGCAATTCATTCGCCGCTTCTCAATTCATTCACCCAAAAGAATTGCCAAGTGGACCAGTTTAGCATTTCCATCGATTCTCACAGGTCAGTTGGGATAGCAATGACCGCAAGTTTAGAAAAACCTGTCTATTGTGTATAACATTCCGCAGGAGTATCACCTCCCAAAGGAAAAAGCGCGTGCGGATTCCCCCTCCGCTCTCGAAAACCAAAGGCGAGGAATCGAAGAGCACGCCGCCCCCACAAAACCCACCGCCAGCCCCCATTTACGTTCCGCAACGAGCCGCCTGCCTGCCAACATGCTCAAGCTCCGCCAACAGATCGTGCGCCGCGCCGTGCGCGCCCAGCGCGCCACCGACTGGGAGGCCATCTCCAACAAGCTGACCGACCCTCGCGCGCGCGCCGCGCTCGACTCGCTCCGCAACGTGCACGGCGAGATCCAGGCCGAGGCCCGCGAGTATCTTAAGGAGCCAGAAGCCATCGACTTCGACTACTACCGCTCGGTTATCAAGAACAAGGACCTTGTCAACGCTTTGGAGGTGCGTACAAATAAATGCGAATACGTGTGCATGACGCAGATTCCGAGCGTTGTGCATGTATGAGATGGGGAGATATCAGGAGAGGGAGAGGCGACACGAGCGTGTTCATTCGTCCCCTCTTCTTGTCATTTTCCCCCAAGCAACGGTATTGCGCTATGATGATAGCGTGTTATGTGAATTAGCGTATTAACACTGCGTTTGTGTGTGTGTTGTTGCTGTTTATGGCTGAGTAGGAGAACTACAAGAACATTGTGTTCCCAACCATCACCCCAGCGGAGTTGGAGACCTCGGAAGTCAACGAAGCTGCCACCGTCGACCAGCTGGTGCGTTGCCTTTCATCTTTCGATGATGGTGCTGCTTCTTGGCTCGCTTCGAGCTTCAAGGCATAACGACACGAGCTTGTGAGCATAGTGACTAACATCGTTGTCTTATTATTTTATGACGCACAGTTCGCTGAGTTGAACGAGAAGGTGGATGACTCCAAGAAGCGCATCGTGGAGCTGCAGGAGCTGATCGGCTTGATGGAGGAGACCCGCACCACATTGGACACCACGGTCGACGAAATCGCCGCCATGTACCCAGAAGTGCACGAAGAGATCGATGACGAAATCGCCAACTACGACTGGGAGAAGGACACCCAGGGTTAAACGCGTTCCTCGTGAGAGTGTGTTGATCAATCAGCGAGACGATGGGGGTGAAGGAACAAAGAGACACAGCAGCAAAGTGAGCAAAACACCGCGCGTGCGTCCTCTTTTTTTCCTTACCGTGAAGCAGATCGAGAGAGTGAGAGAGAAGCGAGAGCGATCGTCTTTGTAGTTTGATCCTTTGATTCTCCTCCTCTCTCTTCCTTGTCTTCCTCACTCGACCAGAAGCCAGCCATAAACGCCAAAAATGCTTTAAAAATGTTATTCAAAAAAGTGTTCACTCACTCACTCGTGGCCACTTGCTTGCCTTGGTGCCATCGGATGCCTTCATCACAAATGGACGCATGGTTGAGTCTCTCAAGAAGGATTTCAAAATGCTGCTTCATTATGCAAAGTGCTCGCTGCCACATCGCGGATCCATTAGCCTTCTTCTAGTGCCAAACGCAATACCGTATTGTGTTTCTATCTACTCATGCTTCTTTCACTTGCGCTTCTGGCAACTTGAGCTGCTTGTTGTGCTTGTGCTATGCTGTGTGTTTCTTTTCTTCTTTTACTCATCGCGTACACGGTACGCCTCTGGTACTCGGAAGAGCTTCTTCGGCGTCGCGCTCATGGCCTTGTCCACGCACGCGTTGTACGCCTCGACCGATTGCTTGCACTGCACGAGCGCGCGGTCGCCCATGTCGGCGCGCTTCTCGCCGCTCGGTTGCTTGCCGTGCTCGTAGAAGCACGCGAAGAACGACTCGGACACCTTCTCGCAACCGGCCGGGACGCGCGGGAAGTTCTCGCTCACCTGTGGGACGTCGGCGACCTGGGCGGTGGTGGCAGTGGCAGAGGACATCTTGCAATTGCTGATGATGTTGTAGAGGTGCTTGGACGTTGTTGACTTGAGCTTGAGCTTCTTGTGCGTGTGCTTGCTGCGCGTCTTCTCTCCGTCTGCAAGAATGGAAATGGCAATGCGAGTTGTGTGTCATTCGCAAAAACACAAGGATTTTGGGTGGATGGGCATACACAAATTAAGATAAAAAATGGTTGATGTGGTGAAAGTCGATGATGGATGGAGCAAAGACGCAAACAATCAAGCACGGCACGCATAGCTCTTGGACTGATCTGGAGATGAATGAATGAATACACGCTGTCTATTTAAGAGCCCCTGGGCTGGTCTTCTTTGTCTATGGCATCTACTCATTGATCCCTCCCCAGTTGCCCGTCATCCACAATTGGATCTGATGACCGCTTTCCTACGATTAAAATGGTGCCCTCCCTGCTTTCTCTCTTTCTCTCTCTCTCTTGTCTTCTTGTCTTCCTTGCTCACTTGCTTTGCCTTCTTGTCTTCCTCCCATCACAAACGCGGCTGTTGGTTCATTCGGCGATGGTCGACATTATCTAATCCACACAGAGCAAGGGCCATTAACTATTCAGTCGTCAGTTTTTCCCAGCAACCATGCAAACAAAGGGTACCACAAGCAGCTAGTTGCATTATCGTCACGTACGTGCCGTCGTCGTCTTCTCCGTCGTTGAAGAAGAGGTACTCTGCTGTGTGGAACACCACGCCCGTGTCCACCATGTTGGCGAGCGCCGCTGCCAGCGGTCGACCAATCTACAGAGAAGCAAGCGCAGCCATTCGAATAATGAGCAGCGGTGATGATAATGTGCATGTGTTGCAAGAGCGAGAAAGCACCATCAAACCAAACGCACCGAGCCGCCGAATCTGTGCTTCGCGTTCTCGATCATGCGCTCGATGTTCATGGCATTGTTCTGCTTGTTGCCGGAGCGTGCCATGGCACGCGCCGCGGCGCGCGAGAGCTTGAACCGCATGCCCATGCGGAAGTACGCCATCGCTGCTAATGCGTCGGAGCTGCTGCTTGCTGTATGCTTTGCAGACCAAACAAACGTTGACCACATGTGTCGGCCTCTGTTATCCGCACGTCAACTTGGGAGTCAAATGATAGGTGCACGTCTTAAAAAGGTATTGATGAGAGGAGATTTGTGACTTGGCTGATACATGTTCGTTAGCATCTGCTGATTCGTTTGAGTCAGACTCAGATTCAGATAGCACGTGGCTTTGTGCTTGACTGCTGGTGTCGTGTGGACAACACAGATTGTGGCTCACGGCTGAAACGTTGCAGATCTTGAAGTGACAATCGCCAGCTTGCTCCAACATGGACATGACATGACCACCGCAATGGAGCCAACAGCACGAGGCCTACAAGCTGTATGCAGGAAGAGCGCTGTTACTTTAATTAAACTACTAAGAGAACGCATTTTGGTTAAATATCGGTCACTCAAGCCTGTGAGTGGCGTGACGAAGTTGATGGCGGTTGATCGCTGTTTTTACGTGCTTGGTTGCTGCGGCGGAGATGAGGCTCTCGCGTCGTGCTTTGCTCTAAGACAGAGAGACGAGAGCCTAACGCGCACGCATGCAGATAATAGCAGCCGCACGACAAAGCTCTACGGACGCGGAGACGTGGGCACGAACCACCCCCAGTCCGGATCGCAGCACGCTTTCGGCGTCCCGTCCTCATTCACGTGGCTGCCTGGCGCGCATCCGCACTTCTCTGCCTCGTGCTCTTCCAAATGTGACTCCTGTTATAGAGGACACAAAGCGTAGCAACGCAGCACACAACATGAGCACAAATACGATAAGACACACACTTGCTTCATTCGCTCACTCACACGCACCTCTGGCAGTGGTTTAAACACGCTGCTGGCTCGTGACCGCAGGCCGTACGCGGTCCCTGTGGTGGAGTCAAGATTGTCGACTGTGTCACACGATGGTGGCCCGTGCAAGCCCACTTTGAGCAGCCCGAGCTGGATCGCCGAGATGGAGCGCGCGATCTCCTCCTGCGTCACTGCCTCTTCCTCTGCCTCTCGGTCCGCTTCATCGCCTTCGCCTGGAGACACGAGCTGGTAGTACTTGGCGACCGAGTAGCTCGTGAGTCCGACCATGACGCCGGCTGCGAGCCCCGGGTTCTCGCGCAGCCACTGTACGCCGTCAAGGATCTCGTCGGGTTTGGGTAGGTACGACGGCAGGTCGAGTCGTGCGACCAGTCGGTGGATCATGCTTGCGTTTGTTGGGCTGTGTGATTGCCTCCTGCTGCTGTTGTGTGGAATTGGAAAGTGACGGACAGTCAGCCTCGTCTTCTTAGTTGCCTTCGCTTGAGTCGCTTGAGTTGACTCGAGCCGCTTGCTCTGAGTTTGTATAGAAAAGCAGCCGCACCGAAGGAAGAGGATTCACAAAACCAGAAGGAGTTGAACTGCGACGTCGACGCGCCTGACGAACCTCGCCGTCTCACCAGTGCGATCCAGACACCCGACGAGCGCTTCCTCCGATACAATGGTGACGATGACGACACGAACCACGAAACGCCAAGATGGAAGATCGAAGAACTGAGTGCGTGTGTACAGGTAGACAGAGATATCAGGATACAGTCTCACACGCTAAGCCAGCTTGTTCGGATGGCGCCAATGGTGCTAGACGCGCTGTTTGGCTGAATGAGGGCAGAGGCCACGAGACTCTTTTGTGGTGGCGGTGTAGCGCCCGCGCTTGTGCTGATTGATGCTGGTGCTTGATGGATGGATGGATGGCGCTTCAAGCTGTTGTGTTACTGCTGGTGCTGGTGCGAAGGCGATCAGACAATCAGTGAATCCACTGACAGGCTGACTGGAAATGGCAAAATGCGCAGGCTTGTTCGCATGGTCCATGTGCGCTCTCACATGGGGAGATGTCCTTCACGTTACAAACTTCCAGCGGCAACAACAACACCACACGTATAGTGAGCGAGACCTGCCAACCGAGCAGCTCAGTGGAGCTCTGCTGTCAGTTGTCCTTCTGGATAGATTTCATACTGTAGATACAGATAGAGGAGCTCACACAAGGTCGGCTCACAACGAGAGCTCTTCGGCAACAGTTGGACGCAAGTCCCTTAGTAATCGCAGCAATAGCGATCTCATGTTTTTGGCTCGGCAAATGAGGCGTGGCGGCGAACTGAAGTGGTGACAAGCGAGTGTCGGTGACGCGCCGTTTCGTTTCGAAAAAAACAACAACAAATGTGGACAGGTGTTCAAATCGTGTAGGCCACCTTAGATGGTGTGATGTACACAGTCAAACCCAAAACAAGATGTGCCCAAATTAAAAAAGCAAACTTAACCCTGTGTGTGAACCGGTTCGATGTGTTAATGGTAGGCAAACCGCTCGAGTTTGGGACCGCGTTTGGTGTGTGTGAATAGCACTTTGGCTTGCCGCGCGCTCATTGGCCGAAAATAGACTGCTAATGAGTGGCCCGTAGAAAGAGGCTCGCAGTCACAGACGCGCGAAATCTAACTGGGTTTTTGTATGGTCGCGCGAATTGGTTGGTGGGGCCATCCAAACAACCGCGTTCGGGACCAGTGAGCGCCGCCGGCCGACCAAAGGGGAAAGAGACGCATTTTGAGAGAGTAAAGAGCCTCAAGGTATGTAGGACCGACACCCATGGGAGCCGTCCATGTCGCGCACGTTGCATGAACTGTGCGCTGCCTGGCCTGCTTACGGTATGCGTAGCGGGCTGGGCCGGCGTCACTGCCATCGTGCCATGTCGCGCCGTGCAAATCTAGCAGCAGAAGCAGCCATTCCATCCTCCTGGTCACCGCCTTGCGAACCGGAGCAGCACCGCAGCAGCAAAGCCGTCAGTACGTGTTGTCAAGCAGCAACCGATCCTAAGCGAATACGAGGCGTGTGCTATTCAGAAGTATCAGCGTCGGTGATCCAGCGCCAATCTTAGCAGGAACGTCAATCGATAGCGCGCAGGATTTCAGGTGGTCTCGTCGACCGGCTGCTCAGCAGGGTAGCGTTGGTGATGCGGAGATGGAATGGCGGCTGCTGGCGGCAGTGTGGCGCGGCGTGGTGGCGATGACACGCAGCATTCGGAATCTCCTGGATAACGATTGTACAGGAAACTTACAGAAACTGTTGCTGCTGTTGTGTGCTGGCATCAATTATCCAGGTTAAAGATGCAGATCTTCGTGAAGACTCTTACGGGCAAGACCATCACGCTCGACGTGGAGCCATCGGACAGCATCGACAATGTCAAGACCAAGATCCAGGACAAGGAAGGAATCCCTCCAGACCAGCAGCGTCTGATCTTCGCTGGCAAGCAGCTCGAGGACGGCCGCACCCTCTCGGACTACAACATCCAGAAGGGTACGTTCGTATTTACTCTTGACATGTAGGATGCTCGACCCCAAAAACCAGCTCAACTTACGCTCTCTTTGTTTGAATTGTTTCCCACCAACAGAGTCGACTCTCCACTTGGTGCTCCGCCTTCGTGGTGGTGCCATCGAGCCAACCCTCGCGGCGCTCGCCAAGAAGACCAACACTGAGAAGAAGATCTGCCGTGTGTGCTACGCGCGTCTTCCTCCACGTGCCACCAACTGCAGAAAGAAGAAGTGCGGCCACTCGCCACAGCTTCGTCTTAAGAAGAAGCTCAAGTAGATTATGTTCGCTCTTTGCAGCAAGAACAACTACGAGAACTACTTTGCGCTACTGATGCAGCAGTTTTCCATGGCGCAGAGGCTAGCAGGTTGGTGGTGACACTTGTGGCGGCTTGGCTTCGTCTGTCGAGCCGCAGCGGTAGGCACCATAAACTACTCTTGCAAAATGGAAAACGTCGTTGAATTGGCCCCCTGTAAGCAGCAAGTCAGCTTTAACTACTGATCAATGTGACATCAGGGATTCCTCTCTCAAACTCCCAGTGGCTTTGGTTTCTTGCATTCGTTTCCCTGTTTCATCATCGTGCAATGCTGTCAACACTGACCAATTTCTCGAAAGCACCTCGAGAACTGGTGATGAACGTGTCTACATCACACTACAACCATGATGACAGTGAGTCTCTTCGTTGCCAATTGTGTGAATCAACCCACCACCTCCTGTGCCCAGACCAGCACTTCAATGAGATCGCACCCATGCCAAGCAAGAACTATGACATGCACGACAAACTGGAAGCACCTGATCATTATCATTGCAAGCCTTTGTGAAGCAGGTAGGGCAATGGGAGGGCATCAAGTGGAGGTGAATGGAAGAGCTGCACGCCGCGATCTAACATCATGAACTGTTTCAAGAAGAGCAGAGAGAATTGAGCTCATGAAAGCCCATGAAGGTTCGTGGAACATCTTACCGCTCAGGATCAAAGCGCAAAGACGCTGAAGGCGATTCGGCGTGAAGGTCAGAGAAGCCTTGATCTGATTCCTTTTAACGTGAGTCTTTTCTCCAGCAAGCATGTCAGCAAGAGCACACTGAGCATCAGCACTCACTCGATGAACCAGAGTAAGCCGACAATGGATGACAATTTACAAGAATGAACAAATGGGTTTGGTTTGACTGTAGCGAATACTTCAGTGAGATCATATTAGCAGCAATTTGCAAACATTTTCTGACTCGAGTATCATCAACCTAATTGAACTGAGAGCTACGACAACAACTGCAGCACTAGTACGAAGGCACTAAGCAGACACTCGCTTAGTTGCCGACGGCCCAGACGCGGACGGCACCGTCGGTGTAACCGGCGAAGAGCACCGAGCCATCGGCCGACCAGGCGAGCGACACTGGGTGCGCGACCTGGGCGTACTTGCCCTTAGGGATCTCAACATCCTCTGGCACAAGCTCGTGCACGACGATCTTCGACTCCAAGTCCCAGATCTTGATGCCCGAGGTCGTGGCCGCGCACAACCAGTAGCGGTTTGGCGAGAACACGAGCGCGTGGATGACGTCGCCTGCGACGAGCGAGTAGAGGCGCTTGCCCTCGTTCAGGTCCCACAGGTTGGCGGTGCCGTCCTTGCCGCCCGAAGCGCAGATCGATCCATCTGGCGACACGGTGACCGAGTTCAGGTAGCCCTGGTGGCCGAACAGGTTCGTGCGGAGCTTGCAGTTAGCGAGGTTCCAGATCTTCACGACCTTGTCCCAACCAGCCGACACGATCAATGGGTTCGCGGTCGATGGCGAGAAACGCACGCACGACACCCACTCGGTGTGGCCCTCCTCAGTGATGGTGTACTTGCACTCACCGAGGGTGTTCCACAGCTTGATGGTCTTGTCACGCGAGCCCGACACAATCTGACGGTTGTCAGCGCTGAAGGCGACCGAGAGCACATCCTTGGTGTGTCCGACGAAGCGACGGGTGGTGATACCCGTGTTGAGGTCCCACAGACGAAGGGTGCCGTCCCACGAGCCCGAGAGCGCGAACTGGCCGTCCGACGAGATCACGACGTCCTCGACGAAGTGCGAGTGGCCGGTCAGACGACGACGAGCGTAGCCGTACGACTCACCGTCGTGGGTGAGCTGCCACACGAGGAGCGACTTGTCGCGCGAGGCGGTCAGGAGCAGGTTTGGGTTCTCGCGGGTGGTGGCGATGGCGGTCACGGCCTTGCCGTTGTGGCCGTCGAGCGTGCCGCGGAGGTAGATGTTGGTGTCAGCCATTTTTCCTGTTGTTGTTTCGCTACAAAAACTGAAGTGCTGCCGGTGAAAAGCTCCCCCTCCAAATTCCCATGCTGCTTTCATTGCTTTGTCTGTGGTCACGATTGATACCCTGCTGCTGTCCAATCAACAGTTGAGCGTCCTGATTGGTTAAAATAGAGACAATCATGTTTGGAAGGAGTATCAAGTGTCTGAGTCCGAGCAACTACTCAGATCTGAGTATTACAAACTCGACAGATTCCAGTTCAAATTTTGAGCGGGAAGATGCGAGGTATTAAATGAAGCCACTGAAGTGTGAAGGTGACGACGACGCTGGATCGAAGAGCTGGATGGAAGTGTTCATATGAAGCGTTCGGTAATGACCGACAGTAGCTGAACGTCACGTCGTGATAGAGCAGAGTCTACACTTGACGCGCCAGATCCTGATTTCCTGTCGTCGAGCGCGCTGCACACGCACGAGGTCACATTCCTGCGACGTAGGTTTTGCTTTGTGTGGTTGTTCATGCAGGCAGATACCACGGCGACTGAAACTTGTGTGTATGTGTGTCCACTTCATTTAATTAGTTTCATTCGGTGATAGGCGGCTCGTTCGACGACATGCAGATTCTCAAGTGGCCATCTTCTGCCGGAACACTGCCGTGGAGGTGCTAGCTGAGGATTCCAATCAACGCCAGCAGTGTGATCCCGCCGCCGATCTCCATGTACACAGTGAAACCTGAATGCGCATGCTCGCTGTCGCTGGACCTCGGTGAATGCACCATGATAATTGGCGGTTCAACCATCTTATGCCGCGTGTGCATAGGTGAACCCGATTTGCAGACGTATCCAGCTGGTCTCTCGTCTGCTCGAGTGCGTCGTCAATTACAACTTCACCAGCGTCACTCCACCAACTCTATTTCTCTCCTACAAAAGCTACTTTGATGCCAGCGCCAACTCTGCCATCGACCACGCAACAACGCTCTGTCTAATATGTTCACAAATCGTGCTCACTCGGATCAAGACAATCACGAAGGATTTGACTGCGTACGCATCGGTTTACATGCTCGTCTGACTCTCCTGCACGACAACTTTCTGGATGCGCTGCCCTGAGTCTTCCGAGTCGCGGAGCTATTTGTATGGCAAAGGGGTGATGGGACGCTACACAAGCGCGAGATTGAAGACAAAGAAAGGAAACGCGGGGCAACGTTTCTATCTGACAGCTCACATAGAACACTCCGGTCTAAAGTGGACAGCGCAAATTACCCATCCGATCGAGATTTGCGAGCTTAACCTTTCATGGAATGTAGCGATGCAGGTTTTGCTTCATCTTCTGCGGTGCGGCGCGGTGCGGGTTATCGTCTGCGAACCTAGGTGACACTCGGGTATCGCGTCTCACAAGCTGCAGGATTGGCAAATTACATCCACACGATTTTGCTTCGCATGGTCAGTGAGACTCTATCGTCCAAGTACAAGACCTCTATTCCAGAAAGAAGATCCAGAACTCTGTGTCGAACTTGGTTATCCTTTCGCGTTCGCGTCGTCTTTTAGCGCTCAGTCTGCTCTCCAGTGCGTCTCAGCAATTTCCGGAAGGTGCCCTAAACAAACCTTCGACGCATCAATTATCTGCCCACGCGTTACGATCAGGTCTACTGACCATAGCTCCTCTTTCATCTACCAGAACACCACGTGTGGTGCTGTAACGCAGCTTCTGCAGTTGTGGTGAGGAAACATCATGCCTGGATGTGCGTCCGTGCCGCTCGCGAATGACCGCTGCAATTTCCTCGACGTTGTCGAAACGAGATCAAGGACGCCAGGAACACATTGATTATGCTCCTTGCCGCAGGTGGAGTCGTGCTGTGTTTCGAGCGCAGACATACGAAAATCCATGCTTATGGGAGCGAAGGTACAAAACAACTTGGATGCTAGCTTGCTGAGGGTGAGAGTGGAAGTGATCTAACGGTGTTGCTACTGTGTGTATTATCTATTGGTAGTGCAAAATCACACAGATTGGTAGACACAAAACGATGTCAACACTTGATCTGGGCTGCCTGCGCGCACAGTTGGTGCCAGTGAGCATTCGCCAAGAAATCGATGGGTGTGATCATCTTCCTGTTGCCAGACCCCGATGCTATGATCACGAGGGACCAGCAAGTACCGTACAACCGCTACACAGGGCTGGAGACGAAGAGCGCACGTATGTTGAGGTGTGCGTTCTGTTTTTGCAAAGCGACATCAGTGGCGTGGCGAAGACTGCCATTGTGCTATACGCTGAGCGTGATGCAACCAAGCGAAGTGTACCGTGGCAAGGTTGTGGTGCATTATTCCAGTCGGCGCAAGCTCCAATCAGTCAGAAGCCAGTCGTGATACTGAACGAAGAGATCCAAGGTGTAGGTTAAACCCAACTATCTTGAAAGTCCATACCAGCGAGGTTGAAGTCCTTTCGACACGCTGCTGGTCATGACTCATGTGAACATATGTCTCTGTCTTCTCACTGATGCTCTCTAGCAAGTCGATGAAAGTCCATTTGTAGACACTACACCAGCCAGCATGTGCATTCTGGAGTGAGTTGGTGAAACTCAGATGACAAAGAATCACGACAAGCCGAGGCAGTCAGACTTGCGGGAAACGCGAACCACATAGTGAAGATGCATGGATTTGTGTTCCTTTCCTGGCGATATCCAAGACCGAATGAATATGCGAACAAGTGTGAGATTGGGTGTTGAGGGGCCAGTGTTATCGCCGTTTTATCTTGAGACCATGTGTGTTGAATCAGCGCTGTTGATAGAGAGGTCGACGAAGCGCCAAACAGTATTGGCGAGGCACAATGATTTTCTGAAGTCTGCGGCAGAACAATCGACAGATTGAGTTCAGATTCGAGCCGAATCAGCTTCCACTTGAATGATCCGAATAGAAGCCCCTTCTTCGGCCGTTTATTTATTTCGCACACACTACTGCGCCACTTGCTCTCTCTCTCTCTGTTTTTCATTGCGTGTCCTTTTTCATCGTCGTTCGTTCGCGGCGCCGCAGATTGCAAAACGTCCATTCGAGAAAAGCGCCAACGCACGCAACGCCGCCATCTCCACCTTCGTCTCGTTCCGTTCGCTTCCAGCAGCAGCACTAGCACTACCAGTATCACCATGGCCTCCACTGTGCAGCAGGACGATGTGAGCGCGATGCTCAGCGTCGCGATCGCCGCGGCGAAGCGCGCCGGCGCGCACATGAAGACCCACCTGAGCTCGGCGCGTGTGGAGAAGACCAAGTCGAATAAGGACGACCTCGTGACCGTGGTGGACAAGCAGTGCCAGGACTTGGTGTTTCAGACCATCCAGGAGTCATTCCCGACCCACGAGTTCCTCGGCGAGGAGAACGTGCAGCCCGGCAGCGAGGCGTCTGCGCAGGCGCTGCAGGAGCTCGTGAGCAAAGAGTGGCTCTGGATCGTCGACCCGATCGACGGTACGACCAACTTTGTGCACAAGCGACCGGCGAGCGTGGTCTCGGTCGCGTGCGCGCACAAGGGCGATGTCGTGGTTGGCGTGATCTACGACCCGTATCGCGACGAGATTTTCACGGCGCAGAAAGGCCACGGCGCGTTCTGCAATGGCAACCCGGTGCACGTGAGCGCGGAGGCGACGTTCTCGGAAGCGCTCATTGGCTTTGGCATTGGCACGAAGGACAGCGTGCGCCTGCCGATGCTTGATTGCGTGCGCGAATTCTCGGCGAAGTGCAGAGGACTGCGTCTGCAAGGCGCGGCAGCGCTGGAGCTCGCGTGGACGTGCTGCGGTCGCCAAACGGTAGGTGTTGTATTCGCTGCTGGTGATTGCTGGGCTTCTTTGATGTCGGTTATGTTTGCTAACACACGTACGAATTATTGCTATTGTGTATTGTGTGCTATTACAGGGCTTTTACGAATTGGACCTGAACTCGTGGGACGTCGCGGCGGGCGCGCTGCTCGTGAAAGAAGCTGGCGGCGAGGTCTCGGACAGCGAGAGCAAGCCATTTTCGCTCAGCACGCGCCACATCGTAGTCTCGAACGGCGTGAACGACATTCACAAGACGCTGATAGAGCTCATCGCCAAGGCCGACGCCGCCAACGTACGCAAGTGAGCAAGGAAACCAATAGCTACAGCCATTTCAACTGAGAAAAAAGAAACGAAGAGAAAATAGACAAACACAGAGAGCAGGTGCAGGTGCAGGTGCACGGGACGCTTGCAGTTCATGAGTAAGAAGAGCAATTCGTCCATCCATTCATCTGACGTTCTGTCGCCGAACAACCAACCAAACGCATCGACCTCTCCTCCATTCGCGTCCAATCACCATGCGCCGAGTCATTTTGAACCGACGCATTTGCTATCTTTCAGTTTGACTGACGTGGATTGCGCAACGCACCTTCAGGATGGTAACTTTGAAGTCATATATCCTTTTTAAATAGATAATATTGAATATGAGATTGATTGGTTTCAACATTTAGGTTGTTGTTCTTTTAATATAATACCCTTCTAAGATGATATTTGCTGCTGGTTCAGTTTTTTTCGCGCTTTGGAGGGAAATTACTATGAGGGAGAGCGATGAAATGTGGCTGTTTTGACTGACTGCAGCATTAACGATATTGACAGATAGCGCGTGAAGTGAGCGAGCGAGCCATCGAGCGATCATGGCGTCCGTCGAGCCCTCCGCGACAGCCATGGCGTCTGCATCCGCCAACACGTGGTTTTTCATGTGCGGGCCACTGGCGGTCAACGTTTTTGTCTTCGGGCTCGCGTGGAACCTGCACGTGTTCAAGAAGCACGAGTTCGCGATCGACAAGGTGCTGGACATGCGGCGCGATGAGATCCCCACGCCCACAGGCGTCGCGCTCTTCGGGCTCCTGCTCACAGTCATCCAGATGACGATCTTCGGCGTCGAGGCCGCACGCCGCGGGGACTCATTCGGTGTCGACGAGGTGCGCATGGAGCTGCTGCTGCTGCTCTACTGCACGTGCGGCGCGATGCTCATGCTATGTCCTTTCGACGTGCTGCACCTCAAGTGCCGCCTCTTCGTTCTGCGGCGCATCGGTAAGGAGGGCTATTACGACAGAGACTATACATTTGCGCTGCTGTTGCTTGATCACTAATGATGCATTGTTGTATAGGACGCTGTCTGTGGCCGTTCCAGTACTTCTCTCTGCAGCTGCCGGCGCACCCGACGCCGTTCATCGAGGTGTTCCTCGCCGACGGGCTCACGTCGCTCTCTAAGTTCATCCAGGACTCGGCCGTGGCGATGTTGCTGCTCTCGATCTCGTTCACGCAGGATGTGGACAACATGCACACGTCCTACGTCACCAAGATGAAGCAGTCGCCTTTCCCATACTTTGCCGCCAGTGCGCCGTACATGTACGTTTGTTTGCCAAGACATCCATGCCTGTAGAATGGCGGACTTACTTTATATTGTGTATCTCTATAGCATCCGCGCCACGCAGTGCCTCATCTCGTTCCAGCGCACATCGAGTGTGAACGACCGGTACTTGCACCTACTCAACACGATCAAGTACTGCTCGAGTCTGCTGGTGATCTCGGTCGGCGCGTACCCGCAGATTATGGGTCAGGCGTCGTCGCACAAGAGCAGCTTCTTCCTGCTATGCGCGGTGTTCAACTCGATGTACTCGTTCCTCTGGGACGTGATCATGGACTGGGGGCTCGGCCAGCCGAACCTGCCCAAGCGCGTCAAGTTCCTGCGCCACCAGCTGCTCTACCGCCCGCGCAAGCTCTACTACGTGGTGATCGTCGTGGACTTTGGGCTGCGCATCCTCTGGGTCACCAAGTGGTGGGGCTGGACGCACTACGGCGTGGACTTCAAGCTCATCTCGCAGGTCGCAGAGGTGCTGCGCCGCGTGATCTGGAACTGCCTGCGCGTCGAGTGGCAGTGCATCAAGCTCGAGATTCTCGGCAGCAAGAAGCTCTCGGAGGACAGCATGGAGCTCGAGCAGAGTCTTGAGAACATGCCGCTCATGGACGAAGACACGAGTGGTGACAGCGGCGAGAGTGACGACGAGAAGCGAAGCGGCAGCATTAACGGTGGAGGAAATAGAGGAGGAGGAGCAGGGAATGGCGACGACAAGAAGAACGAGAGCGACAACCATAGTCAGCAGAAGGACTTGGGGGTGACTGTGGCGACGACCCACCACCGCAAGGGCACGAGTCCAAACCCGAGCTTCGAAGGCGAGGAGGAAGCCATGGGGCTGCTCCCGAGCGACCAGGTCTGATTCAGTAGTGTGCTTAGGAACAAGCAAACAAGCAAAAGCAAAATACATCCATCCATAGAAAACTAGGTATATCATCCATCCATCGCTGCGTCTTCACCTTCATATCTTCTCGATCATCTTCATCATCGTTCAGCGAATCCTACAACATACACAATGCGGATGCCTCGAGGTCTAATTAGTGCACGTCGGCGCTCTCGACGCACTTCTTGAGCGGCGAGAGCGCAGGACGCAGCTCGCTCGCGAGCGCCATCAGTGCGCCGACGTGCGCCGAGTTGGATGCCACGAGCGTGATCACGAGCGGCGAGTCGTTGATGTGGATCAGCACGACGTTGGCGAAGAACGACGTCACGGTCTGCACGGCGCCGAACTTGAGCTTGCCCACCTGCTCGGCGGCGCCAGCGAACACCGTCGGGAGCACCGTCTCCGCGTAGTCGTAGGCGAGCGTGGTCTTCTCTTCATCCGCCAGCACTGTACCGCAGTATCCAAGTAGGCGCAGCGCTTAGTGATGTTTCATGTAATGCGTGTGTGGTATATGGTAAATAAATGGCGACAAGCGCAGTACCTTTGAGAAGAGGGACGCCTTCGGAAGTGCACACGAGGATCGCTTCCAACGCCTCAAATCTATGGACGCACACGCGCAGACACAGACGAGCTGTTAGCAAGAGCACGATGGCATATACACACCATGTTGCGTCTGCATAGAGATTGAGAGATTGGGAGAGAATCTGGCGTGACGCACCTGTCCAGCACCGTGTTGAGCTGTTCGACAAGCACTGGGCTCTGTGCAAAAATACACGCAGCAAGCAGCACGCAGACACAAGAGTAACAATTACCGTCAGATACGCTTCATAGAGACACATGCAGATGGACGCATACGGTACAGAGCACTAAGTGCTCTACTGAATGAGCCACGCACCAGTTCTGCTGCGCCTGCCAGCATCTTCCTTCACGTTCTCCTTATCTCTTGTGTGTGTGTGCCTGCACGTTTGTTATCATAGGAGTGAGAATGCGGAAACGAAGGGTCTTGTATTCGAGAAATGACGGTACGCTGTCTGTGATTGAGCTGCTTGCTGCATGGATATGAGAGCAGTAATGAACAAAGTCCGGATCCGTTCCAGACAGAAACAAACCGATACAGTAGTCTGTTCCGGAAAGGCGGATGAACTCAAAAGCAAAAGTGTCCCTAATTATTTGTTCCAGAAATAGGAACGCGTCCACCAAACGGGTCAAAATTGTACGAATGGGTCAATTTGACTGCTGTCTGAACGAAACGGGTTTTGCGTTTGGGCTTCTTG